>JAWNLN010000066.1:19260000-19402500 GCA_035042305.1 Drosophila glabriapex | reverse complement strand
GCGTGTTGCACGACACGGTT
This sequence comes from Drosophila glabriapex, assembly GCA_035042305.1. Lineage (NCBI taxonomy): Eukaryota > Metazoa > Arthropoda > Insecta > Diptera > Drosophilidae > Drosophila > Drosophila glabriapex. The sequence goes on along the minus strand of JAWNLN010000066.1, from coordinate 19,402,480 downwards.
GCAACACTTATAGGCTTGTGGCAACTGTTGTTGTTGCTGATGTTATTGTTGGTACTGCTGCTATTGCTGTTGCAGTTGCTGTTGCTGCTGCTGCTGCCAATGACCAGCTCCTCCATGTGCTCCCGCAGCGAATTGCGTCGCGATGTGTTCGCAGTTTGCGCCAACTGCGGCAATTTACTCTTCATTGCATTGTATGTCTTCAGATAGCTGGTCTTGCGCCGCCGATGCTGCTTCCAGCGGCACACAACAAATATGACCAGCAGTGTGGCCATCGAGGTGAGCACTATGGCAGCACTGGCAACAATTGCCGATCGTATGCCCGCTGGCATGCTAGCGTATAAATTGTTGCCACTGCCACTGCCACTGCCACTGCTGCTGCTGCCGCTGCTGCTGCCGCCCAAATGCTGTTGCGACATCGATGTGGCGGCCGCAGCAGACGGACTACGTCGGAAGCCATGACCTGATAGTTCTAAATCCAACAGATCGTGTGCACGTGCCACTTCATTCTCAATAGTGTCGATCACATCGCTGTTGTCCTCGTTGCGACCCATTGCTGCTGCCAGCCTTGTGGCATTATTTCCATTGCTGCCGTACGCATTTACGCTCAGATCAATGTCCATGCTGTTGCTGTTATTGTTGTTGTTGTTGTCGGTATCGCTATCGCTATCGTTGTCCAGTTCCTGCGAGCTGCCAGCGTTACCATTAAGCAGTAGGCGTGGCTGCGGCAAATAGTACGCATTCCGCTTATCTTCCAAGTTGCCGGCAACGGAGCCAGCCGAGCGTCCAGCGAGCGAGGCGAGCGCCAGCGTCTTCCATGATGGAAAGAAACCCAGCGATTTCTCGGCCCGCTGTTGTTGTTGCTGCTGTTGGGCTGTTAAGGTGGCTGCTAAGGATGTTTGGGCATAGGCGGGTCCTGCGTACCAGAACGGGAGAGAGAGAGAGAGAGATAGACAGGAAGTTGGTAAGATAACTAATATTGCATGGAAATGAGTGCGTGTGTGTGTGTGTGTGTGTGTGTATGTGTGTGTATGTGTGTGCGTACAGTGTGTGCGGCGGTTATAACGAGCTGTGGCATGTGTGCTAGATTACCAGTCGTTGGTTTGGCATATTTGTCTGTGTGATTTTATACAAATACCGGCTATCGATAAATATCGATGTATCGATTTGTGAGTTATCGTTGTAGGGCACATGCCATGGCAAGCCATGTTCATGACCACTATCTATCGAGCTGTTGCTTTGTTTGCCATCGATAAAGTGCAATCGATACTCGATATATGCTCTTGATACATATTGATAACGATTGCCGCTTCACATTTGACATATTTAAATAAGTTATTGTTATGATGATCAACTAGACCAACTTTTCGATAACTAACCGTTTGCACGCTCTTCGATATTAATCGATAGCCGCTAATATGCCGCCACATCCCCAGCTGTTACTTACGTGTGTGCATTTGGCCCGTGCTAAGCTGCTGCCGCATTGTTGAACACGAACACGAACAACAACAACAACAACAACACAGCAACAATAGAAAACCAATAATAACAATAATAAGAATAATAATGATAATCGCAATAATAATAATATTCATCGATAACACACACGGCAACAGCTCAGCACGGGCCAAATGCGCTCGCGTCCATCCGCACATGCTCACTGCAGCTGTCGCCGGCGCTGCTCGCGCTGGCGTTGACGTTGGCGTCGCAGCCGCAATGCTGTTATACCTCGATTGCGATTGCTGTCGTCGTCATCGTTATCGTTATCGTTAAAGTGATCGCCATCCCTTTCGCTATTGGGCTCAATGTCAATGATCGATGTGAAATAGCTGGAGCCCTGCGAATCCGTTTTGATCTCATCCGGCTTCACGCTCTTCAAATCAATCAAATTGAAATGCGGAAAATTCTCGAATGCTGTCACAATATCCATATTATCCTGGAGCACAACCTTCTGGCCGGGATAGAAACGTGAGTGCCCATCGCCGTTGCTAAGTATGGTGGATAGGTGCAGCTGACTGGAGCCGCGCTTGCGATGCTCGATCAGCTCCTCCAGCGTCATGTTGCGTTGCTCGAGCACCTTGAACAGGCGATTGCCCGAACGGCGATCCTCAATAAGCTCTAAAAGATCGGTGCGATCATCCACATCATCCACTAATGGCCCCAATTGTGGCACTGGCGATGATTGTTGCTGTGGTCGCCGCTTTTTCGGCTTGCCACGCTTTGCTGCTGTTGCTGCTTCTGCTTCTGCTGCAGTTGCAGTTGTTCTTGAGGCAGCAGCTGTGGATGTTGGGATCGGAGTCGAAGTCGGAGTGGGTGCAGTCACGCGTATATGATGAGTGTTACTTTCGACCTCATCAAAAAAATTCTCCAGCTCATCGTTGCCATCGTTGTAATTGAGTTGCTCCTCGCTGCTGTTGCTGCTGCTGCTGTTGTGTGTTGCTGCTATTGTGCTATGTGTCGCCTCGGAGCTGACCAGCTCCAGTTCCACATCTTCAATGCTCTCCACAGAGTTTCTGTCATAGTTGCTGCCTATAAAATTGTCACTAATACGTTTGGTTTGCTCTTTGCTGTTGTTGCTGTTGCTGCTGTTGTTGCTGTTGTTGCGTGTGCGATAACGCGTTGCTGCTGCTGGCGGCAACTCGCTACTGTATTGCTCCTCAGAAATATCCAGATCTGGCTCTGAAGCAGCAGCAACTGTTGCTTCCCCCGATGATGATGTTGATGTTGTTGTCTCCAGCAGCAACTCTTCCTCTGCTGATTCTATTGTTGCTGTTGCTGCTGCTGCTGCTGCTGTTGTGCTTGTTGTTGTTGTTCTTGTTGTTGTGGTTGTGCTGCTTGCTGCTGTTGCCTTGAACAATGCAGGCGGCTTAAGTGTTGATCGCATTTGCTGTCGCTTCTTGTACAGTGGCAATCGTGTTGTTGTCACCGCTGTTGCTGTTGTCATTGTACTGGCAACAGTTATTGGCGCTGTACTGCTGCGCCTGCTGCTGCTGCTTGAGCTGCCATCGCGCGAAGAGCTGCCAAATAGTTTCAAGCGCTGCAACGCAGGCAACTTGTTCGGCTTGGGTCTAAATAGCTCCTCTCGTAAATCCTCCGAAGGGAACAGTTGATGCTGCTGCTGCTGATGCTCCTCACCTTGCTGCTGCGGGTGCGCATGGTCTAAGAAAGCAGCGGGTATACGCCGAACACTGTGCTTATTGTTTTGGCCAGCTGCCGTCGTCCTCAGCTCAAGGCTTGGCCCGGCATTGACGGCAGGCGCAATGGCTGTTGTTTGGAGCGCCAAGAGCGCATTCTGTTTACCCTTAAGCAGATCGTCCAGCGATAGATTTTTCTGCTGCAATATCTCACTGAGACTGAGTCCACCAGAGTTCTTCAATATATTCTTAAGATCGACGGGCGTCTTGTTGCCAACTGTTGGCATTGGCTGTTGCTGTTGTTGCTCCTGATCTTGTTTCTTTGCTTGGCCATAGGGTCGACGATATGACTTGCTGCTGCCAGTTGGTGACTCGGTCGGACGCTGTCGCGGTTTATTGTCGCGTTCTCGTTCTCGTTCCCGTTCCCGTTCCCGCTCCAGCGCTGCCATCGGCTCGCGTATGGGCAACTGTTTGCGCCTGGTCAACTGGTCATCCTCCACATGACCGCGCCAGTAGACATTGCCGCCATTTGGCGAATCATCCTCATTGGTGGCACCCATTGTCGCCAGCGGCAGCTGTGGCCGACGCTTGCGCTTACCACCACCACCACCACCACCACCGCCATTGGCATTGACACTGCCCAGTGGACGACGACGCGTCAATGTTGCCTCCGGCGTCGGTTGGCCATCGTCAACAATAAGCGAGACGCCAGTTTGGAGCAGCTTCTGCAAGTGCAAGTGAAGAAAGATGGCAAATGATTATCGGATACTATTAAAAATTTTGTTTTTGTTGAGAGTCAAACTGATTACGACGATATCCATATGGAAGGCTATATACATATATCAGCCAAAACGAAACTGCTCTAGAAACTTTCGGTCAAAAGATGAATTGTGGCTTGAAAAGTGTCTCTGTTTAGGTACAAGAGCTCAGTTGCTTATTTATTATCTATAGCGATATTCAAGGTGGACGGCTAAGGGACTAACAGACAAGCTCTGCCATGCAAAACAAGGCGCATATTATTTGTGCTTGTGATTCTGCTGTTAGTATGTACTTACTCAAATATTTACACACAAACATTTAGCTAGGAACAATTTTTTTTTTTTTAATTAAAAATATCTATGATAAAATATGAAAACAAAAGGGCGAAGTTAGAAGTAAACAGATAGGACTTTGTTTAGCCCTTTGAAGCCGCTTTCTTTTTCGTTACCATTTTATCCAATTTTTATGTGTATAGGGTGTAAAAAGTAGATTTATTGAGCCGTTTAGCACATGGTCAGCGCTTGACTTTCCTTGATTAATGAACTCCATTGATTGATTGTGGCTCTGAATGATGCCAACAGAGTAATCACTGTTCGCGCTGTCTCCCTCTCTTTCTCATTCTCTGTCGGTCTCTCTCTCTCTCTCTCTCTCTCCTACACTTTCGCTGGCTGTGTGTGCATGTGAGTCTGTGTAATCAATGAAATAGCACGCTCTACCTTTATGCTTCTTTAAAAATGTGTAAATAAAAACGTAAGACAGAATGCGAATGTGGTGTGTACTCAACTAGGCGATACCCTGTGCCCTGTTGATGTAGGAGAACTACATAAGAAGAGAAAAGGTCTTAGAGAGAAAGAGAGAGTGAGAGAGAGAGAGAGAGATAGAGAGTGAAAGAGACAGAGCGAACAGTGATTACTCTGTAAGGAAATGAAGGAATTATAAAATACAGAGATTGAACACAGAAAAGTTTCGACTGCTGGTCCATATTAGATGAGGGAGAAACGGTTGGAAACAATTGAAAAAGAGAGAGGAGGCGTATTCTTATTTGACACTTAGCATCTATTTCTTCTCCTCTCTTTTCTTCTCTTCTCTTCTCTTCTAATGCTATGCAGACAGACACACATCATATTAAATAGGTACAAACCACAAATAATAATTAATAACTAGAAATAATTACTAGGAAAAAGGTGTTTGGCATAACGTCAACATGCTTTGGTATCAATCAATTACTTTATGCTTCTCGAAAAGTTAATTACATTTATAGGCTTACTAATTGAATCTAGTAAGCCAATCAATATTTTCTACTTCCAGTCCAGCCTACATGCCACATCGCCCATAAGCTTGCCCCGTAATTAACTTGTGCATCTTGTTTAGCCAGCCAATTGCTGTTTGCCAGTTTAATGCAATTTAAGCGCTTCAAGCGCATGAACACACACATACACACACACACACATACACACACACATACACACACACACACACACACACACAATTTCGAAGCTGTCTTAACTTCATAAACTGCTCTCAAATGAAAATTGCGTGCTAGTAAGCTAGATAGCTTGAGCGAGAAAGTGCAGGCACTTTCCTGCTCACGTAATTAATTTTGAATTCATCACCGTGCAAACTGCCGCGCCCTCTTCATGCCCCCTCCGCCCATCGTATAGATAAAGGCCCGCATATTATGCTTTTGATGGATAAGAAGCATGGAACTGAGGATTATTCTCCCTTGGATTATTGTGTTGCTGTCTTTGCTGTTGTTGTTGGCAACGAACATGTGCCTGCTTACCCCCCACCGCCCACCGCACCAACCCCAACCCGTTATTCTTATCATTTGCATGATTAGTCTGTGTAATTGACTTGGCCCAAAGGTCACTCTTTCCCACTCTCTCTCTTTCCCCTCTCTCTCTCTCTCTCTCTCTCTCTCTCTCTCTCTCTCTCTCTATTTCTCCATCTATCTATCGCTGTCTCTTAGCTGTAATCAGTCTAATGCAACTGCCGATTTGTGCACTTATGAACATTTTTCTGTTTCTGTGTGTGTGTGCATGTGTGTGTGTGTCCATGTGTATGTGTGCATGTGTGTGTGTGAGTAAGTCTGTGGCTTAAAGCCACATAAATAAAATTGGAGTAGATTGCATAATTGTAATGCAGTTAGGAAAGCATTTTTCCTGTTTAATTTGAGATTATATTGCCTGGTTCGTTCTGGCGTGGTGCTTGTGTTCCACTTTATAATCTGGGGATTAGGTAATGACATCTGCCAATTACCATTAACTAATCAAACTTTCAATTTCTGTGCGACCTGTGAAAATAATTAAGCTTAAAGCTAATGACATAACTAAATTGTTGACGAAAAAGTTTCACAAGCAAAGAAACGAAAGCTCGCTCAGATTTTTGGCCAAAACTCATTACACAATATGCCAGTTGAAACAAGGCAAAGGGCGGAGGGCAAAAGAGAGAAAAGAGAGAAAAGAGAGAGAGAGAGAGAGAGAGAGAGAGAGAGAGGGAGGGGCGTGTGTAGAGGAAAACTGAAAAACGAAAACTTTTTGCGACAACTGCAAACAATGCAAAAATAATGTCAAATTGAGAACACAATCCACCCATTCCAAGCCTTTCCCCAATCCGTTTAGTTGCTACCCCCCCAATCTGCCACCATCAGCGTAGAGTAGAGCAGGAAATAACGAAATAGGATAGAACAAAACGAAATGAAATGAAATGGAACAGAGTTCACCATGCAAACAAGAAATGCTTTCAGAACCCAAGGCGTTGCTCAATTTGGGGATTTCCTTTTACTAAGTAGAGATGAGCACGTGCTCTATTAGCTTGTTGACTTCTAGAATCTCAATCCAAAAAGAGTATTTTTGATTGTAGCCTTAGTGGCGGAGTACTTCGATGGTACTCCATATCTAAAAAGCGCTGTAAACGGCTGTCGAAATGTTTGACGATTAGAAAACTGCAATCTGCGACAATTTTGCATCTGCATCTGCATTGTATTTTGACGGTCGCCGGTGAATAAACATTGTACGTATATCAATATCAATATCAATATCGATCTAGCGCTAATAAATATATAATATGAATAATTTTGAGTCGCTGGGCACACGATGTATTTTGAAGCTCCACAAATGAAATGTCGTATTCGAGGGCGCAAACTGTTCATCGATCTCAGAACGAGGCTTTAGTTTTTCTGAACTATTCGGTAACATCGATATCAAAATGATTGAATACACGCTCATCTCAATCTCTGCGGCATTGTATGCATTTCTCTGCTCCAGCTGTCTGACATATTTTTTGTTGTTGTCTACCAGTTTAAGATGAATGACTACCTGTCCGCTCCCCTACTCCCCTGCTCCCCTGCTCTGTGGGCTTCTCAGTCGAGGGGCGTGCGGGGATGATGGGGGTGGTCTTTCAATTTGGCCAAGTTGCAGCTGTGGAGGTTGCATGCATAATGAAGATGGACGTCAATGGCAATCGAATTGTTTCATTCAGTCAAAGTTTTAAACAAATATACCTCCCCTCCACGCTCCACCCCAACCAACGCATTTAACCGAAACCAAGCCGCAAGTTGCATTCGATGGCGAACAAAAGCCGAGTAGAACAAACAGGAAGTGGATGTGACTTTAAAATGCCACCCTGCGCGTGTTTTTGCACTGCTTTAAATCAAGCTCCCCACACATGCGATAGAGAGAGAGAGAGAGAGAGAGAGACAGAGTGAGTGAGTGGAAACGAGAGACTCTCACGTGGCATGTGTGTGTGCCTGTGTTGACAGCATTGGAAACACTCTGCAACTTGGACTGTCAGCAGCAGCAGCAGCAGCAGCAGTAGCAGTAACAGCAACAACCTTCAAAAGTTGCAACGCGCTTCGCTTGGCTGCCACATATGGCGTTTTTATAGTCACATTTTGCTGTCCTTTTTTGTCCTTTTCTATGTTTTTTGTGCACTTGTTGGCCTTGTTTTAAAAGCCAGCGGCCAGTTTATTGTCAAGCTGTTGAACTGCAACGATTCCTTCTTCTCTAAATGATTTGCTATTGTTGCTGTTGTTGTTGTTGTTGTTTGTGTATTTGTTCAAGTCTTGTACAGTCGATAAATGTCATCTTAGCGATAATATTGTCATCGACTGTGCAAACACTTTGTTTCACATTTCTTATATATATAAATACATTTTTTTTTTAATTCAACTGAAGCATGTTTTTCTTAGTTTAATTTTTGTTAAAGAAAATTGTGAAATTGGCAGCATTTCAACAACGAGTTGACAGTAAAATATTTAATATTCAGATCAAATACCAATCGTAATAGAGTTTTTCATACTAGAACTCATCTTCCGACCGATTGTTCCTATATAAGTTATATGATATTGTGATTGTATTCAGCCGGCTTCGACAGACTTTAATCCAATTTTGATTCAGATTGTTTTTAAAACTGGGACTAGTCGGCAAAGAAGCAGTCAGACGGACATGGCCATATCAACCAAGAATATACATAGATACTTCATGGGGTCAGAGACATCGCCTTCAAACGTCACAAACTGCACGACAAAGTTATAATATATTTACCAAGGATATGAAAAAGTGCTTGTCAAAAAGTGCCGTAAAAAGATTCTCGATCTGAATTTTAACGTTTAACAAAAAGTTATGTAGTATGTTAGTTAAAAGTGAGTTATTGTTTAACGCTTAATTGGCTGTGCTGGCACTCGGTTATGGTACTTTCGAATGACTTATACAGCAAACACTTTGATAAGTTTCATGCCTTTACAAATAATAATTCCGCAAAAAACACTTTGGCATGGCAACTTAGCCTACTGCAAAAGGCAGCCCGAAACACATAATGGGCGTTCCAAAGGGGTGCAAGCAAAGTTCAAAGGGAGTCGCAGAGGCATTTGGAAGGAGAGGCTTGTTGGTTGCCTGAATACCACAAAAGTTGCTTAGCTGCTTGTCGTGATTTTTGCTTTGTTGCTGCTGCTTCTGTTGCTGATGATGATGATGATGATGATGATGATGATGATGATGATGATTTCTATTCCTACCTGCAACGCATTGCGCTTCAGCCCCGACCCTGCCCCGACCCCGACACTCAACTCTTTCGACTATCCGCTGCACGAGCACTTTATGTTTTCTTTTTTTTTTTTTAACCACTTCAAACAAGTTGCTGCTTTTTATAATTAAATTGAAAAATTTATGAGCAATTAAATGGAAAACTTTGCTTTGTGGTCCAAAGCCATGCAAAAGCCAATGAGCATCAAATCTAATAAGCATGTTGGAAATAAGGGTGTGCTCTACTAGACTAGCGCATACTCTATTGCCATACCTTCATGTTTTCAGTCATCCATTATTGATACATTGAGTGAATAATAACGAAGCAATTAAAAACATTTCTTAAAGAGCTTACTTAATTTCCTGGTTCTAACCAGGACTCTCTGTCATTTAAATATGCATTTTCGAATTTGAATTTCAAAACACACAATCTAAAAGTGAAAGAATTGCCATCGTAATATGCTTAAATTTTATTTTCTTTATTATTATTTCTCTCTTCCCTCTCTCCACCTCTCTCTCTCTCTCTCTCTCTCTCTCTCTCTCTCTCTCTCTCTCTCTTTCCCCCTATGTATTGATGTCTTTCTATATGTATATGTATTTAAATGGTCTAGAGTTTTGAATATATTTTAGATGGGCCGTATCAACGGTCACGACACGTCAGAATCTGGTGCCGCGGGAACTGTCAATGGTTGGTGAAGTCGACCAGGTGTGCCAATTGGGTGGCTTTGAGGGAGCGGAGATGAAGCGTGATACGGAGACGGGTGCGAGAAATGCACCCATATCGGCATTGATACCCTATTGGGATATGACGAATCATCGTTGCGGCAAGATAACCTCATATTATGACCGTGCCGGCCAGCAGATGGAGTGCACTGCCCAAGAGGCATTCAAGGCTGGTGAGCAGTTCTTCATCTACTATGGCGATAGATCCAATGCCGATCGTCTGGTGCATCATGGGTATGTGTTGAGCAGCTCAGTTGCTCAATTCATAAATTTTGAATCCAAACATTTCGCTATCGAATTGAATTCATTAATTTGAAATGAATAAATAATTAATAATAATTATAAATTATTGCATTCAATAATTAGATTTCTGGACATGCATAATTTGAAGGACTATGTGCAGATACGTTTGGGTCTGAGTCCAACGGATCAGTTGGTCGAGCAGCGTTCGCTGCTGCTTGCGGAGCTGAACATTGAGCGAAAGGCGGAGCTGCGTGTGCTGCCCGCACCGGAGCACATCTCCGGCGAGCTGTTGGCCTTTGTACGTGTATTTAATATGAGCAAGGAGCAGCTAGAGCATTGGTGCAGCGATCTGGAGCGTGCCGTCGATCTGCTGCACATTGATTGTGCCCTCGAAACGGACCTGGAGACGCGCACATGGCAGTATCTATACCAGCGGCTCAAACTACTGCACGGTGTGCTCGAGGCGACGCTGCACGAGGCAGATGAGCGACAGCAGCTGGAGGCATTGCAGCGGGAGCAAGTTGAGCAACCGTCGGCCAGTCGGGATATTGATATCATGGTGTTGCAGTATCGTCGCCTCGAACGTCGCATCCTCACCGATGCCCTGCAGTATGCTCAGGAGCGCCTGAAGGTCTAAGCGGTGCACGGGTGCACAAAACAAATAATACTAAATCAAGTGGCCATTTACAGCAGTCACCATTTATCACTTTAGTCACCACACAGAGACTACCACTATTGTCGCGAAGCTAAGAAATGAGCTGAAACGATAAATTCAAAAACACAAAAATTGGGTTTCCATTTTGTGTCTTAATGCCTGCGGTGTATTTTTTACATTTATTTATTTTTGCAAAGCACAAAACTGTTTTTTTTTTCTATTTCTTAAATTATTAATATGTTTGTTTTAACTTGAACTAATTGTGGACAATTTTAAAAAGATTTCGAAAAAATCCGCATAAAATTGTTGCCTTTCATTTTCATTTTCATTATTTTTAATTTTTTATTAAGATAATGTCATTTAATAATTGTTTTAAGTTTGTTTTTTAAACCAAATGAAATAAAATAACAGTAGCCAAACTCATTTCAAAAATGTCGTAACTTGTGGAATGTTAAACTCTAACTTAAACTAAACAATCTTTGCAAGCTGCAAGAAGTGACGACTCAACTTAAAATTATTCGTAAATATATACCGTTCATCAAGATGCAATGATTTTATGCAAAAAAAATCAAGCAGAGTAAGCAATTTGATACAAGCTCGCATTAAAATATGTAAAAATGTACTTAAAGTTTTAAAGTCGCATACAACCACACACACACAAACGGACATGCGTAGAGGCATTAGAATTAAATCAAGCAAAGCATTCAACCACGTGTCTATGCGGTTTGCCCCTCTGTCAATGTTTGCATGCGGCATGCGGCATGCGGAATGCGGCATGCGGCGTGTTTGTGTCTGTGTGTATGTCAACACGCACACCAAAACGCTGATGAAACGCACTAATACAAAGTATATACATGCAAAAGTGATATCAGCAGAGGATAAACAAAATTATGTAGCATGGAACTCCGGTACTGAAGTTAAATAAAATAGCTACCCATTGCAGATTCACAGAAACCACTGGCGCTTTTGTGAAATTTAGCTTGACATTGTTGAAATGCAATCCATGTTAGTATCTAAGAGATTAGTTTAGCTGTTCCGTATATAGTAATTTGATGTGCGCCCCCCAGTAACTTCATGGTATTTTTATACTTTGATACGGAAGGTATCCGGGTCAGGCAAAGTAAAAATTTGTGATAATTGGAGATCGATAGGGCCACATATCGCCCACAATTATAAGACTACAGTCACCAAATTTGGTTGGTAGGTTGTTGGCGATGTCCTTCAAAGTTCGGCATATGACACGCCCACTCCCGCCGCACCAGGCCCCTCGTTCTTAAAAATTGTAAACGGCTTTATTTTCCGCTGTTTTTACATCGATATCGAGATCGATGGCCACGCCCACTCCGCTTGCCCAAACCAATACACCTCTTTGTGTATATCGATAAAACCATATATCTCACACAATTTGAAAGGTATATTGTTAGTAACCACGCCTAATCCACCACTACATTTTTTTCAGCTACGCCCATTCCCACCCCTAACATTTTCAAAACTCCATATCTCCCGTAATTTAAGAGCTAAAGTTAACAAACTTGGAAGCAATGTTACTAGGAAACTCTTCCAGCTATTATGGTTTATTATCAACTTGCAACTCATAAGAACGTTTTTTAAGTATATCAAATTCGCCTGATTTGAACAGAGTGATGAAAAGTGGAACACATGTAAGTATCTTGAGATTAGTTTAACCGTTCCCTATATCGTCAAATTACGTAGACACATACTGTTAATTTGATATGAGTTGCGCAGAAACCGTAGTGTGTTTCTTATAAATAACTTGAAACTCATACATTTTTTCGCCTAATTCGAATAAAAAGATTCAAAACTGAAACGCAGTTATAGTTAATGTTAAGACTGGCTACACGGTATTTGGTATCAGGTATCAGATGGTTATAGGTAGTATCTAGAGGTCAAACCATGATTAATAATAAAAAAAAATTATTTTTCTTCAAAATCTTTTCAGCATTGAGAAAGTTATTTCTACATGTCAAGAACTTATATACAGAACAGATAATAGTCTATATGGTATATGGCAGTTATTTGATATAGGGTTACGATCCGGAAAGCTCCGAGAATATAGTGCCTGTTCAAGTATGAACATGTGGCACTCTGAGAAGCAGATGGCGGACTCATGCTGCAGTCTCAGGCGTAGTCACTTCAGGCTACGATGCACGCTATTTTTGAAGATAGCAGAGGAGATACACTGCGGTCGCCTTACAAGCGGCTGTATTAGATAAGAAAAACATATATTTAGGTTCAAGAATTTTGAATAAAATAAAGGGCTGCTCGTCAGGGCAGTCAGTTCGATTCTAAGCGTCGTCTCATCGTGTTGACTACACACTATACGTGTGCCTATAGCAAAAGCAGAATGGGAACATTTAAGATGGGACATTCAGATACTCTAAATTTTTATTAAAATCAAATCTATTTTGCGGGTGACTACTTTATATATATACATACTATACTATAGGAGTTGTACTCACACACAACACGCGCACAGTATTAACAAGTGCAGTTTTTAGTAGCATTCTGCGCTTTTGCGTCGATTGACGAGGCATAGTTTGTTGCATAAATGGTAAGCCGCTTAGTTTTTGAGGGCCAGTGGGCAAGAACATTTGCTAATTGGTTGACAGTAACTAATTTGCCAGTCCAATTATCAATTTGGTGAGTGGGACGGCGGGGACTTAAGGGTGCACAAGCTTAAGTGACGCGATTGCAATTTGGCGGTTTGCCTTCGGTCAAAAAAAAAAAAAATAGAGAAGATATGCAAAACTCAGCCAGACCATAGAAAAAGCAGCAGCCGTGGCAATCGATGGCATACGGGAAACTAAATTGCCAACAGACTGTACACAGGATATGCACATACATATATTTCAATCAACTGCCTAAACACTTTTCAAATAGAGCAATTGAATTGCACACTCAAGTAAATCAGCTTGCAAGTTTTGTACTCTGGTTGGTAAATGGAAATGCGGAAGTGGGGATAGGAATGGGAATGGGTGGCGTATGGGATGTGATTACTCGCTGAAAATAGCTATTCAAGTGTCAAATCAAATGTCGCGCAAGTGAGTTGCAAATGGTTGCCTGGCGCTGGTTGCATTGCTGATGACTTTTGTCGCGCCACTTTAATGACATTTTCACAGAGTCTCAATTTGCAATTTGTCAGGCAAGCAACGCGAATTGCGAACCGGGACAGGCCCTCGGGGGTGTTTTAAAATCTAATAAAATATGAATGCCACTACAAGCTGAGGTAAAACAGTAACATCGGCCATAAATAGTTTCAATCCTTTAATTGACCTTTCGCATTTCAAACTGTCACTGATACTGGGTCGCGAACCCTATATTAGAATGTACATGTCGTATTATATGCTGTTCTATTTTGGTCCTTTAGAAATGGGCAAATATGTGGAGTTCAAAGCAAGCGGAAATACTGCCTGTTGACCGAAATAGAAATAGAAATAGAAGTAGAAATGTATAGAAATAACTCTATTCACAGACAGCTTTTACAATCATGGTGATTTTGGAAGCCAAAATTCAGATAAATAAATAATTCACAACTGTAAAAAAGGTGTGCAAAATGCCTAATTCATTAAGTAGGAAACTCTTCTTTCCGATTGGCTCTATTTTTATCAAATAATTAGATAACAATATTTTATTTTGATATAGATAGAAGTTGCTTTTTATGTAAAAGCCAAATGAAAGCGATACTCAATATGCAGAGCATGTCAGTCAGCTTGTCCCTTAACTTATTAACATATTAACATACCCCATTGAAATTACACTTGCACATACAAGTACAGGCACTGTAGTTAAGTACTGTTGCAATTGGTTGCGTGCATGCACTTGCATATATCAGTCAATATATATGTAAATATTTCTCATCAATAGCCGGACATAATTTGGTCAGCCACATTGCGTATACGTAACACAAGCAGCGACGCATAACGTATACGCAGCATCGCCTCTCAAGGGTCATTAAAAGGAATAAATTATGCGCGGCATGCAAATATAAATATATATACGTGTGTGTGTGTGTGTGTGTGTGTGTGTGTGTGTGTATGTATGCCTACAATATGATTACACATATTCAAAGCGAAAGAAGCCAAAATGCTGTCCGCCCACACTTAAGGCTTTACTCGCTTTTGCAGATTCGGAGCAGGGGGCGGGGGGTTGTGTGTGTTTGTGTGTGGTTCAGGAATACCATAAAAACAGATTGTAATCTGTGTAAGTGGAAGTGGCCACATTTGGTTGCAAGCGTGTCATTGTCAGTGCCCCTCGCCTGTTGCCCGTGCAACACAGTCGAGACAGGAGCATGCAAAACAAAAAACCACAATACTTAAGAAGCGATGGAGTGCTATTAGAGTGCTCTGCAAAAGATACTATTTTGCTATTTGCCAGCACAAAATTCCAAATTATTTCGGCAAAGCTTCAATAATTTTCAAAATGTATCTTTTAGACGAAAGAATAAAATATATAATATTCATGTAATTGATTGGGTCTAACTGCCTCTTTATTCGTAGATTGTGATAATAAGTAGACACCCACTTCACTCACTTTTCATAATTACAGGATATTCCAGGGTATACTGAAGACGAAAAATAGAAGCCCGGCAACTGAAAGTGCTCTTAAATTTCCTAGTTGCCGTATCAAGATATTCGCATGTTTTAGTGTTGTTGTTGCTATCGTAGCTCCAACAATTTTATGGGGCTTACTCTAATATTTGAATGAAGTTTATGTTTTCCTCTCCATTCCTTGCTTACAGTCAGTTTTTCACTTTCTGTCTGTGGCAGTGGTAGTTGTGAAGTGACAACTGTCAGCAAACACAAGCCAGCTGAAAGGGACTTGATGAAATTTAAAAAATTTGCGATATGCATGTGAGTTTTGGAAAAGCGAAAGCTGCTGAATAATAGAGTTGGAACTGTTAAGCACTGAAACCAAAGTAATCTAAAACAGACTACATATTCCGTTCACAAATTCCGTACAAAATTGTATGTGAAACATTCTCGAACAATTTGCATCCCTTTCGATAAATGCCCAGAGAGGCCAAACTTGACAAACAAAAATGCCGCAGTATCTCTTGCGTACAGAAAGCAATGCTGAGATTTTTAGGGTTTTTGCCTTGCCTGTTGCTCCTTTTAGAGACTAGTCGATTGTGTGACTTCTTCCTTTGCCGCCCACTCCTCTGGCTTTGTTTTGCGTTATGCTTCCCGGTGTCCTTCGCGCAGTGCTCCTTGATTGGCTTCTCGCTGTGCTTCTTTTATTATGACTTTTCATTGGCTTCGGATATAGTTTTCTCAATTTTATTCTTCCGTGTTGGCTTCACTTCTCACTTTTCACCTAATTTCTCGATTCGCTTCTCTCTTCGATTCTCACTGCACTCCACACTACCTTTGCTTCTACCATTTATTTTCAATTTGCATCTCACTTTGCTCCTTTTTTACATTAGCTTATTTTGTTTTGCTTCAATTCGAGGCGACGAGGAAAGCAATTTATTAAAAAAAAACCTTAACCATAACAAGGCTGTCGCACAATTGATTGAATCCGTTTTCTTTGAAAGCTGCCAAAATTGTTAATTGAATTGAATTTGGTACTTCCTTGGTAAATTTCACATTCCGCTTTGGCTACGACAGGGATTTTAGCTTAGCTTTCTTCGATCCCTTGGATCCCTCTGACAGTCGACAGCGCACTTGCATATATGAGTAGCTGAGTAACTGAGTAACTAGCGTGCTTCAGCGCTCGAGTTGATGGGATGTTGTTGCTGTTGATGTTGCTGCTGTGCCTAACAAGGTTACCCGTGCAACTAATTTGGATGGGACATGACTGTACCTGGTTGCGAGGTACTGTCACAGTGTTTGCTAGCAATTAACTGGGCCATTGTTGTTGTCAACATTCTTAGCCAATTGCAGCTGGAGCAGCAGTACCAAGAATTCTTGCACTTTGCATTGGCAACGGCAAGGGCAGCTGCTTATTTTATTTGCTAATTGCAACACTCACCGGCAAGCAGCAAGGACGAGAGAAGAACGAGCCCTCGACAAGTGCTTGACAAGTTTCTAGCAGCAGCAACAGACAACGGTGTCGCCAGAGGCCAGAAGGCAGGGGTTAGACGGCAGACAGCAGACAGCAGAGGGCAGAGGGCAGAGGCTTATCTCCTTGTCTCAACGCATTCTGGCATCCTTCTTCTGGTAGCATGGCAAACAAATTAAAAGTGACGCATCTGTTTCTTTTCCCCCTTTTATCATTCTATGTTGCGTCTTCATCTTTTATATTTCTATCGTTTTCTTTGCTTTAACTTTGCATTTTTTGCACTCCTCACAGTGGGCAAGTTGTCTCAATCGCCACTTTGCTGGCAGCCTTAGAGCAACTTTTTTGGTCATTGGATTTGTTCACCAGGTAAACAAAACGCGCATCCAGGCTCGGTAACAGCCCAGAAAGCCAAAGTAATTGCTTAACACACTAGTGCACAACTATTTACGTAATGGCTTGCAAAGGGATTTATATATTGTTTAATCAATTCAAACTTTTGACATTTGCATTTATCACTGTTCTAATAAGTGCTGCTTTCGACTTAATGAGTCCTCCTTAAGCTTAATCGTTTTCCAGCAATGTGTTTAATACGCTCTTTTTCCAAACGTGACTTAATTTTATTTTCAAATTACTTTCTAGTATTTCGAATTTCAAATTTTAAAGTTATAGAGTATACAAGAAATTTAGATGTGCAAAAATTGAAAGCTTTTCTTTTTGCCTTTATCCCAATTGCAATTAGGACATTTTGAGCTTTGAAAAATATCAGTTCCTTGTTCTGTATTCTCGATTTTATCCATTGCATGGGAGGGATAAGCAAAAACACAAGCTGATTACGTGTATGACAAAAGAATATGTCAAACAAGCTAATAACAAGCTTCCCAGCAGGACAGAGAGAAACAGAGAGCGAGAGAGAGAGAGAGAGAGAGAGAGAGAGAGAGGGGGAGAGAGAAAAATAGTGAATGATAGGCAAATATAGAAAATGGCATACAATGCTAGAGACGTTTAGATGACAGTTAAAATCAACACGCATACGCAATGTGTGCAGTAGCAGCAGCTGAAGCAGCAGCAATAAAAGGCGTTTTAGTTGGTGTGTTCAAGTGGAAGGGGTTTGGCAGAGGCAGTAATCCATACAAAATAGTTGTACATGTGATGCATATTTCATTTGATATAACCAGGGCTCAAGCAAGCACTATCAGGTCATGTCTGGCCATTATTTATTCATGTTTCCCTGTTCGCCATTCGATGGCAACACACACACACACAATTTGAATATGCCAAGAGCGCTATTGCTGGGTTGGGTGCCGACTACTTAATATGAATAATAAGTAATAAATGCATGTACTTACAATATACCAATGACCTGACTTGATTACTTCATAATATTGTTGATGCTTAAAGCTAATGCGATTTTATCTGTGCTGTTGTTGCTGCTGCATTCCGAAGGGAGATGATGTCGGGTATACGAACGACTCTTAAAAGTTTCATAAATTGTTCACTTATGCGCACAGAAAGAACGAGATAGATGGAGAAAGTAATTGAGAGGGACAGTAAGACACTTTGGTTTCATTTACTAAATCAGTCAAATGTACGTTCTTGTATGTGTGTGTGTGTGTGTGTGTGTGTGTGTGTGTTTGCAGTACCTAATCAACTGACAGCACAAAGTGTCCATGGGGAATGGCAGAAGCGGACAACAAATTGTGACAGACGGACGAAAAGCGCCCAAGTAAACCTCAGCCAAATACAGTTCGCCAGAGAATCTGGAGTGTGCCCACAGAAGGGTGGAGGGGGGTGGGGGGCGGTTTCGGTGTTGCAGCAGCAGATTTGCTGGATCCCCCAATGGACTTCTGGAATTCTGCTTCATCTGTAAATGGCCGTGCATAAGTGTGTGTGTGTGTGTGTGTGTGTGTGTGTGTGTGTGTGTGTGTGTGTGTGTGTGTGTGTGTGTGTGTGTGTGTGTGTGTGTGTGTGTGTGTGTGTGTGTGTGTGTGTGTGTGTGGCGTGTTTGTATTAAATAGTGTCCCAATTCCCTTCTCACTCTTGATAAATTTACATAATTGCACAATTTTTCACAATACGACAGCTTCATAAATATTAAATTTAAATTAATTGAATGCCGTTAAGAGTATCAACCGATTTAAGTGTTTGCTTGTCTGTGGGAGTATATGTATTTGTGTTGGCAATTAACGGCTAGTCAACAGATTCATAAATATATCAAACAATTAATCAAAGTGCGACACGCCAAAAAAGATAAATATATAAAGGATGCGCAACAGCATCAGCCAAAATAAAAGCAAAAAAAGCTACAGCAAATGGCGGCTTACATTTCCGCTTTTGATTTAAGGTGGTGCAAATAATCCAAAAGCGAGTGCTCGACTCGTAGATACCCTGCAACCATGTCTTTATCTCTGATTAAACCATTTCTTTAACAATTTTTTTCTCATAACAAACCTTGAAAAAACTTCAACAGTACATCAATATTATGCGAAAGTCAAATTTGAAGGATATACTTGTAAATTTGTGGAAACGAACTATGTCAATATCATTTTTAGTTGCCAAGACTTGCATCAAAGTACATTATATACTTATATATGTAATATGTGTATGTTTTGTAAAATATTTTTTCATATTTTCGTGTGTCTCTAGCATAAATATATGTGAGCAGATAAATATTTCAGCAATCAACTTACAACTTGTCTCTTGTCTCATATATTATTTGGTGGCCGTACTTGATACAGCTTCGCGCTGAGAAGCTTACGAACCTAATAAATATTTGATGGAGATACTTATTTTAAATAATCTTCGTTCGAACAGTAAGAGATATTAAATAACAGATAAGTGGGACACAGAGATTATGACAGATTTGGAGTTGGGGCAAATATGGGATGTATATACTTTCCCGCCCTTGTTTTAAGGCGATGCAAATAAATCGGATGAGGGTGCTCTAGTTGAGAGAACTCGACTCGCAACTACGCTCTAATCAAGGCTTTACCTAAGAATACATAATTTCCTAAACAATATTTTGCAGTAACTTCTATAGTTGACCAACTGCCAAATTGGAAGGATACATCTGTAAAGTTGTGGAGACACGTGAAGGTATTGACAAACTTGAATTAACAAACAGACAAGACTTACTTAAAAGCGTTACACGTCGCATGTCAGAGTCATAATAACATTTCAAATGGCATATATGTATTTTTATATATTTATCAACAATGTGGTTTCCCACGCATTGCTTTTACAAAGTGGCCATTGCTGTGCAGGCAATTCTCTGGCACTGATATTCTCATGCTTATTTAAATATATTTACATATATATATATAAATAGTACATATACTTATATCACACAACATATAAATATGTAAGCACATATGTGATTTATAATTAAGTAATTTTAATTTGTATTATGTCATTCAATCATTTAATTTATGTGCATAACTTTGGCAAGCGTATGAAATGTGTTTTCATTTCCAACGATTGCATAATTAATGGTTTGAATATATCATAATATTCCACATGTTCTTTTCATAACACGTCCCATATACGCTTACAGCGACCAAAAAGCTGGTTTTGTAATTTATGACAGCAATTATTAATGCACAACGATGGCAAAATTCTATCTAAAACAGATCTCACATTGATATGTGTGTTAGCCTTTCTCAGACTATATTGTGCATTATTTCACAATTTTATTAATTAACCGAAATGCTTTAGACCCAAAAGTTAAAATTTTTTTAGTGAATTTTTTTTTTATCTTAGGTAGACATTTATTAAAGCATATGCAATTTTTGAAAGTGCGTAGTTAACACACGATTAATCTTAACTAATTGAGTGAATAAATAAGAAATAATCAAGTGGGTATTGAGTTAAGATGATCATCTTGTTTGGACAAATGCATTTTCAGTAATGCTGACAGCTGATGCATTTTATTTAAATATTTAATATTTCAATTAACCGCAAATGAAAATTACTAAATGACACACACTACACATCAAAAGGTGTGAAATGTACAGGTTATTGCATCTAAAACACACACACTCCACACACCACACACCACACGACATGGCCTACTTTTCTGGTTGTGGTCTGGATTTTGGGTGCTCTGAAAATGTTGTCTCCAAGTAGCTAACTTCGTCGCTTATTTGAGGTACTGAATAATTTACATACATTTTTAAAATAAGGCAGGATATAAACCGCAAGCAAATTACTGGAAATTGACCGCACTTAAAACACACACACACACACACTCACTCATACACACAACAAGAAAAACAATTTTAATATTTAATTGGAAGCACAAGTTTTTTACATCGCGTTGAAGCAAAAAATCAAGTGAAAGTCATAAGAAACAGCGATAACAACAACAAAAGGAAGCACACAAATTGCTGTGTGTGGACGCCATTTTGTTTGTCGCCGTGGCAGCTGCTGTTGCAACACTCGTTCGTTTGCTGCACTTTTTCAGGTTTAGTGGTAAGTTTACGAGTGCTACTCGTGCTTTTTTTAACAATACATTACAATATGCATGTGTTCATGTGTTCATTATTTTCATAATTACCATTTATAATTATCCAAGTAATTATGACTAAACGAAAACTTATAATTAGAAAGGTTTGAGTTGAAATTCCTGGTTATTTATAACATAGAAGTCAGAATGCAAGAATAGTTGGAAACATCAATGTGAGAATACAATAGTTGGAAAGTTTGCTCAAAAACTTAATGTTCAACTGCTTAATATATATATATTTTTTTTGACTTCCATGATATTTACGGCCATTAGGAGTGGCTTATTTAAAGTAAATTGATGCCTAAAAATCATTACCTGAATAATTAAAGCTAAAAATTTGTAAATATGTTATCAAATAAGTCTGCAAAATTGAACTGACCTAGCCTGTACATGTGTATGTGTGTTGCCCCAAGCAGTGTGTGCGGCATACAGGCAAAAGGTGACCAGATTGACTGAGCAAGGCGACAGTAGCATGCGAAAACAAACACACACACACACACACACACACACACACACACAACACAGAATACAAAGTAGACAAGAAAGTTATGCACGCAAAAAATATGGAAAAAAAAATAAACTAAGCAAAAAGAGAGGAGAAAGACCCTGCCTCGCAGTTGTGTGTGTGTGTGTATATATTTATCCAGACTGTTTTTGCTGCAAGCTGTGCTGTAAGTTGTGCCACAATTTTTCCGGCTCCGCATATTCATTTCAATTTCTATTTAAGTAAATACACATGAGTATGTGTAAAGGAGTGTGTGTAGGATGTGAAATCTGCAGCTAAGTGGCCGCAACAGTTGCACTCAACGCCATGTTGCCACGCTGGCAAAACGTGCGCGCATCGTTTGAATAACTTGCAAATGTTCATAATGAGCTACTCATTATTTATGTAATAATGTTTACACGCCGTTAGACACGCATTCACCAAAACTCAAAACACTCAACACGCACTCACAACACACCAGCTGCAGTTCCAGCCAGCAGCAACTCCCACAACATTTTGATGCTATTTTCGCGAAATGTTTGCCACAAACATTTGAGTAGACAACAAGTTCTCTAGTCTAGTATTTGTAATGTATTCAGATCAAAGTTAATTAAAGTATCTTATCGGTGTTTAGTCAAACAAATTAAATTTTCAGTTAGAATTACTGGAGCGTATTTTTTATTATATGTATGCGTTAAACTATATTTTATGTACTTCATTTTGACTGCGATATATGCTCAAGTTGACAGCTTTCCTCAAGCGTCATCCAACTGAAAAATTTAATATTTAATTGCCAGATATACAACACATTGAAGTCTGTCAACCAGCCCATAAGGATAGCATAAAGTAGCTTGCGAATCAAAAATGAAGTTTTGGTTCAGTATGTTTCTTATTATTCACATATATTAATAATAATATTAATTAAAATAAGAAATATGGTAAAAAAAAACGTATGTCAACTGTTATTAAAACCAAACAATATCAACACAAATATTGTATTATTTAAGCAATTGTCTAGAAATGTTAATTACGTACTCAACCATCATTTTATTGAATCGAATTCCTGTATTCGATAAAAGTTCGAAAATTTTAATAGAACTCGTTCGAAGCTACAGCAAATCAATAATGTTTTGCGCACACATGCTACACTTAACTATGGAAGAAATGAAATATTCTAGTTTGGCTTGCGATTTCCATTTAAATGGAAATGGTAGTGAACGAAAAGCCAGTCACAAAATGCTTACATTCCAAATTAAAAGTTGGAAACTCCAAAATACAAACCAGACGGTATCGAACAACGGATGCAAAAGTATAAATGTGTATGTGGATATGCACACATATGTACCCTTACATGTTTGTAAGGCATGCAACTAATTAATTGCCATGGCAGCAGATCACTGTGCGTATGAATATTGTGTATAATGCGTATGCGCACAATATTCACTCAGCACTGGGCATAATGGGAATTTCTTTCAAGTGAAATGTCTTGTCAAAAGAATGCTGTTCGGCAATGTTGGAAATTGCATAACGAGCTGTTACAGTTGGTACTGTTTTGTATTTCTGTGTGTGGCACTGGCAGCGGCAGCGGCAGCGGCAGCGGCAACAATTGACAGCGACACACATAAAAGCTTTTAAATCTTAATAAATCTTGCATACAATTTCAAAAAGTAAAAGCAGCAACCGCATCAGCCGCAGCCAAAGTTAAAGTTTCGTTACGCGGGGCGTGACCGAGTGACAACGATGTGGCATAGATTGTGGCAACACCACGGTTGGTTGTTGACTGTGTTAAGCTTCTCTGGCGCTCCTTTAACATTTTTGGCTGACAAGCAGCACATCGAACCTGGCAGCGAGTTCCTACCTATAGTAGGGGTACCACAAGTCAAAAGCAATGGCGAAGCAGGATTCACGGTTTGCAATGTGGACGCACACGTGGAGAAGTTCAAGGGAGCGACTTCTGCACTGTGTTTTGAACATTTTCCCCCATGTTGCTCTTTGGTTGCTAAGATTTATATCAAAGTAGATACGTATATAGTGTATATTTTGTATTAGTTTCTGAGCAAGCATTTTTTCTTATTTCTTATTTCTTGTGTGTCCCTCTAGCATAGATGTGTGTAATCGGTTGAGTATTTCGTATCCTTCAGCATTCAACTTACAACTTGTCTCATGTCTCATATATTATTTGGTGTTTGTACTTGATACAGTTTCACGTTAAGCAGCTTGTGAACCTAATAAATATATGATGGAGCTATTAATTTTGAATAAACTGTGATCGAGCAGTAAGAGATATTAGATGACAGATAAGTGGAAGCGTTTCTGGGAAAGTTTGTCACAGCGACTATGAGAGATGAGGCAGTTGCAGTTAGAGAAATACTTATAACATAACAACTAGCAGAATTGCCGATCAACGTACATATGAATGTAGGATTTCGTATAGGAGATAAACAAACAAGAAGCGGTCAAAGATATCTGGCAACCTTGTTGCCATAATCCTGATACTATTGAGAGTAGATAATCGAGTCAATAGCGATATCAGTAAAAGTATCGATATCTGATCGGTATCGGACAGTTGGTTACTCATAGAAGAAGAAGCTTACATTCGAAACTACGAAACTCGTATCAGTTGCGTTCAATTTTGTGATCATATATCGAAAAATAAATTCGATAAATTTCGTTTTAAATCGCTTGCACAGCATTGAGTGGCTTCGTTCGCTGTTGCCTACTTTGTAGTGTTGCCATAAAAAAAACCGCTAGAAAGAAAAACAGAAGAAAAACAAATTGTAAAGCAAGCAAGTTACTCTGCTTCTCAAGCACCTTGGCTTCCAAACTGCTCTCTCTTTATTTTCTCGTCTTGCAATTTTAAATCTGACACTGTTAGAAAGTGGCTGTTGTTGTTGTTGTTTTAATGCTGTTGCGCTGGTTTTAGTTTTAAAAAGGGCCACACAATGTTGCCGCATACACAGACACAGACACAGTCACACGTACATAGTCTGTGCTCTTACGTGTATAAATTTTGCACAACTAACTGCGTCACATTTTGCATAAGTAATGAGATCGATTTCCGGTGATGGTGCGTGATGATGATGGAGAAGAACACGACGTTGGCGACGATGTGAAAGTAGAAGCCATGGCGGAGTCAACAGGGGCGGCTGAGTAGTAGCAGAGGCAACAGCAGCAGCAGCAGCAGCAGCTAAAAATCTTCTGGGCCAACACAAGTCGCCTAAGATTGTCAACAGCTATTGCTTATGTCACAGCATTGCCATAGCGTCTGTTTGTTTGTTTGTTTGTTTGCTTTTAGGTGTGTGTGAGTGTGCGTGCGTGTGTACATTTAGGTGTTTGTGTGCGCGTGCAATGAACCGCTTCGCAACTTGCAACTTGAAGCGGCAGCTGAACAAAATAAACCAAAAGTGCCATAAAATGTTTGCACACAGTTTTTCAAGTAGAGCATTTGGCGCTTGGCTTTTGGCTCCAGCAGCCAGCTGCCTCCGTCCGTAAGTCCCATCCGACTCCATTCCCCACCGCCCGCCCTCCCTATACCTACAGTCGGACCACCGTAAGCCACCGCATGGCCATTCATCCATTGCCAGAAATTCCGAGTCGCACCTTTGCTGCATGTTTTGTTGCTTATTTACGTCCGTTTTGCCCATTTTTATACACGCCATTTATTTGCGTTTCCTGTACTTTTTTCTTCTTCTTCTTCTTCTTCTTCTTTCTCCTCTACTCGGCTTCCTTATTTATGTTTAGCAATAGCACGAACAGCAGTTTTTCTTCATTATACACTTACAATGGGTATTATAACTTAGTCTTGGAAAAGTCTATAGCCAGAAGAAGCATGGAATAGAGTTCAATTGATATAGTCTATATTGAAACTTAGTTGAGAGTAGAGCCTTGTTCAATTAATACTTGCTAAATGAGCTTTATTTTATTGACATTGAGTAAAACGTGCCTTGAAATAAATTGGATCAAATCAAGCTTATTTCCTATAAATTTACAGTAAATAATTGTTATAAATGGTTCACGAATAGAAAACTCGTGAATATTTAATTAGACGCCGATGTTAGCAGGACGAGCTATTTCCAGTCGAAGATGTCTCCGAGTTGTAGTTGCTAAGAGAGTTGATAAGAGGTATACCCGGATGGAGATAAGAGTATCTGAAGCTTCGCCAAGCGTCTCAAATAAATGTTTTATTTGTGCAGTTATTTTTACTAGTGCTTAACAAGAAACAGACAAGGTCCCGCTAGTTGTGGGAATGGGATATTTACTAAAATAAATCCTTACGAGCATACTAGTACACAAAAATATTTATTTAATATGTAATTTAAGACTCGTTTATGACTGACATCAACATACTAAGAAAACCAAATGTCACTTGAGGTTATTTTTAGAGCCCTAAGAATGTTATTAAGTTTGATTGTCTAATTTACGAGAGGAAGAAGATGCAACAAAAATAGTGATGGAAATTTGAAAGTTTCGTTGGTCATGTGCCAAGGGCATTTTATGATGAGCATTTTGAATTTTGCATGAGCCGCAACAAAAAGTTCAAGAAACTCTTGGCGGACAATGTTGAGAGTTGAGGCAGTTGGAAGAGGTGCTGTTGTTGAGTGCTGAGACAGTGGTATGAGTTCTTGTGGAGACTGGAGACGAACACATGACACATAAAAACTGACATGAAACTGCCCTTAACGAGCGCATAAATCTTTAACTGGCCTGCAACAAAACTGAGAGGAGCTGCAGAGAAGCATGGGCCAGGGAGAGGGAGGGGGGGCTTTAATTTTGATTGTGCACACATTGCAATTGCGAATGTTTGCGTCTGTGTGTGTGTGTGCGTGTGTGTGTGTTTTGTTGCTGTGCACTTTTTTACTAAGTGTGTGTGTGTGTGTGTGTGTGTGTGTTGTTTTCGCTTTGTGGCAGTCAGCACTTTTTGGGCTGTGCTTATTTTGTAGCATACTTTTTGGCAGGCCATTTAATATGCACCAAGCAAAGGGTGAAGGAGAGACAGAAAGGCAGTAAACGAGGAAAAGTACACAGTGTGTGTGTGTGTGTGTGTGTGTGTGTGTGTGTGTGTGTGTGTGTGTGTGTGCTGTGTAATTGCGCGCACAGCACTTAAGTCATTTCGCTGGCAAGTGTGTGTGTGTATGCAACTTTAAATGCTTATTTAATTGTGTTAAGTGTCATTTACAGAACAGCCCTGACTCACACACACTCACACACACACACAAATACATACATAATATAGAAGCTTTTACTTTGCGCCATTTTAACAGCAAAAACTTTTAGCTAACATTTTAATTTATGTTGTGCTGCCACGCCCCCATCCACAGATACACTTACACACATATGCGCAATATAAGCAACTCAGTTTTCAAAATTAGTTACAGTGCAAAAGTTGCAACGTCTTCATTACGCGCAGATAGACGCCAAGGCACTCACACAAGCACAGACACAGACTCACAGAGTCACTCGAGTTCCGACCAGGCTTGTCTGGCATTCGGAAAGGAGTGCAGAATGTGGGCGTGTCTGGAACTCACTCATACAACACTCATCCATTTGCCTTTGCTACTATTGCCAGCTGCACATCCTGCAGCTACAAGCAACTCCTAAATGGAACATGTCATCTCGAGCAACAGGACGTAACAAACAGCAATAGACATATATTATAAATTGGACATTCCACTTATTACTTCCTTCACTTCGATCACAAATTATTACCTTTTTCTTGCCATTTTTGCCAAAGACTGACAGTAGGGTAAACTGACAAATTCAGAATGTTTCTCGCCGTTCGTTTATTCCTGTATTTTTGTATTATTTACGTAGCAGCTATGCAGTTTCCCAATCCTATATTTACTGGGAAAGGGCCAGAAGGAAGCGCCATAAATATTGCACAAGTATACTATTTATGATAGGTGCAAACTTGGGTTCAGGGTATCTCCTCGTCGAGCCACTATTTTTTTTTACGTTCAATGCTTTTTTGTGCTACTTAGCCACTTTGCATATATTTTTGTTAACTTTGGCTTCGGAATTTACTTAAATTTTTTTTTCTTGGAGGCGAGTGCATATTATTTTTAGTTAATGCCAAGATTCCACATGGAAATTGAAATTTAGTCTCTTACACCCTGTCAAAACTAAAACGATTTCCATTTGAGAAAGAACAATTTGAGCTTGGTATGAGCTTTAAACTTATTTATTGTGTAAGTTGTAAGAACTTCTATAGAAAATTGACGTATTCTTATCAGTTTTCCTGTAAATAGAAAATACTAAATTTAATCTTGAATCACAAAAAACTAACCATTTTCCATTAGCTTTTCTATATTCAAAAAATAGTTAACGTTGTATTAATTTCAATAATGTGTAACCTTCTCCTAAATTCCAAAATTAAATTTATTTTGATAATAAATTTCACTTAAGCACAGAGCCAAGCTCAGGCAGACAACCACACACACACACACACACACACACACACACACACACACACACACACACACACACACACACATATCGCTGGCAACTGTTTAATGATTAGCAGCAGCAAATTTGTTGCTGTGGCTGTTGCTCGTTTGCTCGACAGGTGGAGTGAGAGGAGCGTGCGGAGAAGGGGAGGCGCAACGCTTTCAATTTAAAATAACAAATAGTTTAAGCGCTTTCAGACTGGGCCGTCTAATTTGTTGCACACATAAATTAAAACGGCAAGCTAATAAATAACGGCTCATTAAACTCACACACACACATACACACGCACACACACACACACACATATACGTGTATACAGCGATATGAAGAATAAGAACATCACAGTGTGTGAGAGAGATGTTGCTGAAATTTTAGAAGCAAGAGCGGAGTTTACACTGAGTGACGGGGGAGTGGCTTCCTTCGAAATAAACTGCCCTTTGTGAACTGGAAACCCCAAACCTCAGCATCAGGACACCCCCGTTTGGCTGGTCAGACTCAAATTTGATTATGTAAATAGCGTGGATGTGGCACGAGCTTGTGCGCGCAGCTTTAAAGCCGGGCTTGGTTGTGGCAAGTGTTGACAAACGCATTAAAACCGTACATTTTTGCCGCTAATTATAAATCCAGTACGCGTGTTGCCAAGCTAAATACATATGTGTGTGTGCGTGGGCGTGTGCGTGTGTGTGCGTGTGTGTGTGTGTGTGTATCTGTGTGCTGTGTAAACGTTGCATTAATTAGCAATTAAAATGCATAAATTAGTAAGGCAATCAATTTAAAATGCAGCGCTAATAAATTTTAAAGTTGCTTTTGCCTCTTTTGTGTGGCACTTGGGCAAACAACACTTGTAATTTGCACCCTCGGGCACTTTCCTGGCTTTGTTTTCCCGCCAACCCGCACAACGCTGCAAACAAATTTAACAAAACAAATAGCATTTGAACTTTTATCAAATTTGCAGTCCTATCAAAGATTTCGCAATGTTCCGCAAATGAATAAAGTGAATGGCACGCAAACGGTTTTTAATATATGAATGAATATGTTTTAAGCATGATGTTTCTCGACTTGATTGAACGATGACACCCTGCACCCATTTAAAGGGGCTTATAGTGCTATTATGGTTTCGTGCAAGTTTATTTCATATTATCTTATTATTATTGGGATACCTGCCCTGCGGTTTACTAGATCTACTGTGCCAACTTCTGAGCTCCTGCAGCTCCTGCACGAATGCGAGAATCTTTGTTGGGTTGAGGGCTTCTATGCCCTTGAAGCTTATAACATGCATCCCCAGGATACTGCATCTTTACCTGATTAAGGCGACAAACTCTGCCAGGATGTGCATTGAGGATTCTTTTTCGCATTCACAAAACCTTCAGAGTGCGCTACTGTAAATACCTAGTTTAGTTAGGTGACTTCTTAGTCTACAATGTCCTGTCAGTAGACCGGTGAATATTCTATGCCTATTATTCCCCATGGGTATTACTTGCTTAAATCGTTTATGATCATAGCCATCCGAAAAACATTTCGTCGAAGTCCTGCTCAGATCTGTTGTCGCTCATCCACATTTTTTTACCTGTGCACTTGCACATCTGCTTAAATTTGGGTGTGCAAAATATTCAAAAGGGAAAAAATTGGAGTTCACTCGACTACCACATTATTACTTACTTTGTAATACATTGTTAAATGGTTTTCATCATTCAGTAACTTAATCTAAAGTTTCGCACTTAAGACTTAAGTGAGGCATGGATTTATTATTTTAACATATATATATATGCACATAAAGATATATCTAAATTAAGTTAATGATATAATTCATTAATTAACTGGAAATTCCAACTGACATTTAAAGCCTTAAAGTGTCTCACACTGAGAAATGCGGTGAGTCAAGAAATTTTGAAAATATGCCTAATAATTCGACGGTGTGTGTGTGTGTGTGTGTGTGTGTGTGTGTGTGTGTGTGTGTGTGTGTGTGTGTGTGTGTGTGTGGGTACATGTGTGAGTTTGGTAATCATAATTGCCGGTTAACATATGCTGATGAATGAATGTGTGCTGTGCCTGAGAGATATATGTGTGTGTGTGTGTGTTTGTCTGTCTGGCGTATATACTGTGGCATTCAGATGTATATACATAAATTAAAATTAATTGAGTGTATTTCAGCCACCCGAACTGCAGCTAAACATGTCAAATGGTGTGAAATAATTTGTAATATGTGGTCGTTAATGTTACTAATGTTGTCGACATTGTTTATGATACAAGCCACATTCAAAATATGATATAATTTATGAATGATCAGAAGCAATATTAAAATTAACTCTTTTAATTGCCTTAATGACTGGACACTGTTAGTTAACAGCCGTACTTATTAGATAATTAAAATTTGTGCGAAATATTGTTTGGTCTTGTACAGCAGTGTCCTGTATCCAGATCTGTCTATAGGTACTCCCTCTGCTTTCTCTTACTGCCTAAAAAATATTTTCTTGTTGATTCTTAAAATTGTCATAAAAAATAAAAAGTACCCAACAAGAACAGGGATTCTTTTAGATAATAATGCAAAAAATATAATAATATTACTTGGCGCATACGCGATGTTGTTTAATCCAGGTTAAAGGGTAGAGTGCTCTTATTCGTATAAGTGACCAGTTCAAGTGATGGAGCAGTGCCGAGTGCTGTACACTGTGGAATGAGACTTTTGTCACGTTCATAATTGCATAATGTATTATGCAGATTTTGTATAACAAGTTGCCACAGCAGGGCACAGAAATCTGGCGATAGTCGTCTTTGGATTTTGCCTTTCATTGCATTTGCTCGCAGGGTATGCGAGGGGTGGCGGGTAGCAGTAGTGTCGAAGGCAAACAGCTCGCTGGTAAAACAAAGGCCAAAAGTGTAAAAGAACTATGCTAATAGCTTGGCTAGGCTGCCAGAGCTGCCTCCCCGATGAATAAATGGTCTGGCAATGGCGTGGTACCTTCTACTTTGTTCTAGTCTTGCGCACATATTTATATATACATACGTATATCCATTTTTTATGCTAACTTGGTTCAGTTGGGTTCAACTTAATGGCTAACTTAAGACTTTCACATTGATAGCATAGCAATTAGCTAAGATTTCTTATACAAATTCAAATTTACGTCTTACATTATTCAAGCTTTCCACCAAAAACGAATTCAGGAATTCTGATAATCGATGGTTATTGTGTTTATAAGCTAATGTCACTACGTGATTGCCAAAGGTAACGAGCCGAATTCTTCCATTAGTTGAGACTATTTTAGCTTACACTTTAAATTCTTTTACTGTTTTATACGTAGAGTTAAAGCTAGTAATAATTACTCATTCTGTAGCGTAATAATAATTCATTCTGTAGGGAAAAAATGAATATATTAATGTAGTGAACTGGTTAAAATTGTGCAGTTGTGTGCAATTAATGAATTCTTGTTATTTTCTATCTGGCAGTACTCATGCAGCCTTAAGTGCCTCGTTATCAAACACTCAAAGTACTTGTTTCGTTACGAAATAAACCTTAAGCAGCTTTACGTAACTTGCTGTTTGTCGTTAAACTTCAGAGTGCTGACTTATTCAATTGGTATCGCGCACACAACTTGTTGGTAGCCATTAGAAAACCCACGGAACTACCGATGCACAATTCTCAGCGACAATGTGGAGAAGTAAAGAGGCAATGTGAGACGGAGGAAGGTAGAGTGGGATTGGGCACACTAAAAACAAAAATGTAAACGTGGCAACAGAAAAAACAGATTCGTGAAATTTGCATATTTTCAACGCTTCTGTGATTGCACCGGCGCTGCTGCAATGCACGACGCTCTTAGTGTCGTTTGCCAACACTGAACAAGTAAGAAGAAGCACCAGCACCAGCACCAGCACCAACCAGCAATTGGCAAAGACAAAGACTAAGAAGAAGAAAAAGCTGCGGAAATATGCGACGACGAAGCCCTTTGCATATGCAAAGGCTGTGGCTAAAGCCGCCGCCCACGACGTGTCTTTGTTTTATTAAGTACTTCTTCTATTATTATTATTATTATTATTATTTTTATTTCCCCCTTGCTTTTTTGTATGCCGGCAACAACCAGCGCGAACGAACGACAACGTCGACATCGTTGCCAAGATGCAAACTTTGTGTAGACGACGGTAGGCAGATTTTATTATTTTTTTTTTCTTTTGTTTTTGTTTTTGTTTTTGTGTGCATGCCCTACCCGAAAGGCATTTTTGATTTATAATGCAGTGTGTCACGCATTCAACGAAATTTGTGGAAAAGATGATCTACATTGAAAAAGTTTTCTTTTTTTTATAAACTACTTGTTTGCTTATTATGCTAACAAATTCAATTACTTACTATTCAGATCAGTTGCTCTTCAACTAATATGAAAGCAAGAGTACAAATTCGTTGGCACTACTAAAAATGAAGTGCTCTTAGTGCTTTCTATTTATTCTCTTCCATGTATTTTATTTTTTTTCCAGCCCGGCTTTTGTTGCTGAGCAGCAGCCCAAAAGTGAACATACAAAAGACAAAGTAGCACAAATTTCCATTCACTCAAAAGCGGAGGAGAGGCAGGGGGTCTGGTCTGGTCTGTAGCGGAAGATCAGAGGATGGTGTTGTCGTCTCGTGTCTTAGAGACGATGTGCATGCCAGCAGGCAGTAAAGCAAAAGGCGCCAAAATGAAAGCCTTTTATGCCCAAGCGCCCCACGCTGCCACACCCAGCAGTGGCCTCAACCCGTATCCCTTACCAGAACTAAAATCGACTCGAGGAAATGCCAAGAACAAAAGAATCAACGCTTAACACAATTTTTTTATTTTTTTTTTTTTTGCGTTTTTCATTTTTCATTTCTTTTTTGTATACCCTGAATCCTTTAAAAATGGTTAAAAGGGTATAATGGTTTTGTGCAAATGTATGTAACAGGCGGAAGGAAGCATCTCCGACCTCATAAAGTATATATATTTTTGATCAGGACCAACAGCCGAGTCGATGTAGCCATATAGTCGGTCCGTCCGTCTGTCTGTATGAACACTTGGATCTCAGAGACTACAAGAGCTAGAGATTTCAAATTTTGAATATAGAATATCGATACATTTCGATTTACGATAGCTATAAATGCCACAATTTTAAAGGCAGAATCTTCTAATCAATACATAATTTGCATATGCATATTATTGATTAGCTGCCCAAATTTCATCAAGATTGAATATGAAACACCCAGTTATTGATCTAATTTCTATCACAAGCAATAATAAATATACAAGCGCATGAGCGAGAAAGAGATGTCAATATGTTTGTGTGTATTCTGCAAAGGTCCGTTATCCATTATTGCCTGTATGCACTTCTGTATGTGTGTATGTATGTATTTGCAAGTGTTTGTAGCCAGCCTGTTGGGATCAGTTCGGGCTTCTGAATAAAAACAAGC
Organism: Drosophila glabriapex; assembly: GCA_035042305.1. Lineage (NCBI taxonomy): Eukaryota > Metazoa > Arthropoda > Insecta > Diptera > Drosophilidae > Drosophila > Drosophila glabriapex. Next base: position 19,369,091 of record JAWNLN010000066.1, on the reverse strand, counting down.
GCTGCCTTAGTCATCATTACTCTGGAGTTCCCGTACCTGCCTAAAGAAATAAATGAACTTGCAGATCTGCTCACATTTTTCAAAAGATATTTGCCAATTTTTAGAATATCTTTAACAGCTGGGTTCAGGGTATATTGTAGTCGAGCTCACTCGACTACAGCATTCTTACTTGTTTTTTTTTGTTCGTTTTTGTCGGTTCAAGTGGATTGCGGCACACACCTACACATAACTGAGTAAGGGGGAGGACTTACATATCCAAGTCTGCTAGGCTCGAGTAGGCTCCGACATCGTCTGCTTCACATGTAGGACAAGTCACCGTAGTCCTCCGCCCTAGTCCTGCGCTACTGCTGTTGTTGATAGAATTTATTTAGTTATGCACACCTTCATTTTAAGGCATTTTACGTGCTACACGAACACATTCTCAAGTGCCCAAGTGTGTGTGTGTGTGTGTGTGTGTGTGTGTGTGGGTATGTCTGTGTATTTGTGTGTGCCACAAAGTTTTTGGTGTCACGGCGCCGCATGAAATTATTACAACGTGGCCGACATTAGTGGGCAAGTGGGCGTGGCACGTCCTAACCGGTTTATTGACATTTGCAAAGACAAATCGTGATTTTCATTATTATTATTGTTATTATTATTAATATTGAGTATTATTGATGCCGGTTTGTTGACATTGACAAAGCGTTGACTAGCTTAGTGTGATTCCCGTTTGTATTGCATACTTTTGGGATTGCAGAGCATACATAAGTAAAGGTCCTGCACTCCATGACTTGACTAAATAGAAGCTTATAATAACAATCAGTAATTATCCCTTACAATCATGAGCTTAAGCCGCTTCAGCAAATATATGCCTAGTATTGTGTTAGGGTTTTTTTTGGCTGGTTAGCATAGATTAAAAGGCTTCTTATTATTCTTGAATTGTAAACTTTTCATTTATTACTTTGGGAAAAGTTGCAGATATTCCCAACGGAATGTTGCACCAAAATACATTTTTATTAAATACTGTTAAAGAGTTTTCAGAATTTCAAATATCTCAATAAATTCCATAGGTCAACAAAACCAACTGGAAATCTATATAAATTGTTAACCATGCTTTTGTTAACAGAAATCGAATAGTTACCAACTCAGTTGCTTTAACTTTCTGTTAACTTGCAGTTATTCAAAGTGCGTTACAATTTAAGTCTAATGCAGGAACTGATTGCGAATTGCGGGGTCGAATTCGTGTCGGAACGTGTACCAGAAACAATCGAAAGCCGCAATGCGCTGAAATTGATACTGAGTTTGTTGCCGGGGCTTGCGTGTGGGACGTGCTAAGGGAGACACGCCTAAGAGTATCTGTGCGGCATGCCACACATTGAGGTGGAAACATTGCAAGGATGGATGTGGGGTCGCCAACAAATGTGATTAGTCAATTGCCGAGCGTAAACAATGAGCACCCAATTATGGTTCAAGATGAATGCATTCCATGCCACCAGCTTGACTGTGGGCACAACACCAAAAAGCCCAAATAATGCAACTTAGGGGCAGGGGTATATGCAATGGCAGGGGCTGCTAGATGATTCAGCATCCGCAGGGACACCAAGCTTACTCGAGAGCTGCAAAAATGTTTTATTCTATTTGTATTTAGTATTTGAATTCTTCTGTGCGGATACATTGGTATCATATATATATGTTTATATATATATATGTATATGAATATAGCTTGAAATCACTTTGCATTTTCGTAATTGGTAAACAATTAATTTTTGTCTTGAGAGTATGAGAGGAGCCAAATGTTGAGCTGACTGATATGCTCTGGGGTGTTAACAGGTTAGTCTGTGGCATTTGCGGTTGGCAACTGTTTACATAAGCTGAGTGCTCTGCTTTTCACTATCCATTGAACACCCTTTCATACTCTCTTTCTCTCTCTCTCTCTCTCTCTCTCTTTGTACATTTGCTCAGCTTCATTAAGATTGAAAGCCATGCCAAGCTGAAATAATCGACTCACTGAAACGATTATTGTTAGCAATAAGTTATCATGTTTCATAACTTGGTTAACCCACTTCGTGGTTCACTGATGACTGGAAAACCCTCCAATATAATATTTAACCTTCTGCAAGAAATATTTATAAGCATTTACCCCTCGACGGACCTCTACCTCAAATGTCGTCCCTTTAATTTGTACCATTTATGAATATATTCCTTGATTTCTAACCGAAAATTCATTTGGCTTATTACAAATGCTTCATAAAACATTTGTTCGAATTGAAATTTAAGCAAAATGCATTCAAGATTTAAAACGTTGGCCCTTTTTTGAGTCCATCATAAAGTTTCTTATGCAAGCCGAATACAATCCAAACCATTTGCAATCACTCAGATGAATAACAGCAAAAACAATTGTCGGGCAGTAACTTTTATCAAATTTTTCCAGAACTTTTGCGTCGACCCTCTCGGGTTTTCTTTTTGGGATCAACCAAAAATCAATTGCAAAATGTGGTCGCATTCCATTTTTGGGGGCAGATGAATAAATAAACAGCCTGTCAAGGCGACGTTGTGACGTTACAAGGCCCACAGACAGCAACCACGAACATGACCATGCCCCCCTTCCCCGCCACGGTCCATTTGGTAGTCGTTACTGTTTCACAACAATTACAAAACTTGAATAAGAGACACGCAAACAAAAGATGTCCATTTGGTAGTCCTGTGAGTGACATAAGCAATTTACATTTTCAATTTCTATAACTATTTAAAGAAATATGTTGATTTTTTAAGGATATTCCTGTAATCTGCAAGACATTTTTAGGTCGCGCAATTTGCATAAGAAACAACAAATAAGTAATTCTTGAACAATATGGCAACAACAGGGTCATTGGATTTATGGTCACTAATAATAAATACTGCATTGGCTTTGGCAATTTAGTCAACTGCTGATCAAGGAGCACTCGCCATGTGGCCATGGTGTCAATACAGCGCAACAGAGGAGGGTGGGATGGGAGCTAGGGGTTGACCAAGGGTTGGGAACGAAACGCAATGACATTATGAACCACTTTAAACGAGGTCGGTGCAGGTGCAGTGTGCACTTTAGCAACACTATTTCCGTCTCCAAGTGTTGCCAGCGATAAGGCGCTGCTAGTAATAATCGTAAAACTAAGCACGACAAAATGGCGTTGGCACAGTGGTTGCCACGGTATGTCGACATAATTGTCATTTCTTTTTCACTTTCCAACCCTCCCTCTGTCTGTGTCTTTCCTAATTTTCATTGGGATTATCGGCATCTTCTTGAATCCCCTGTGGCAGTGAGTAAATACGCGATTTAGCTGAAAAATCGCAAATGCCTTTGTGACGCCTTTCGATAAACGATAAACGATATCTGCAGCAGAGATGCATTAAAATTCAGCTCTTATTTGAATGATCTCTGTGATTGATTTTTTTTCCAACATTTTCTGTGCAGTTTGATTTTGTACCAATTTTTATTCCTAGTTCTTTATTATGTACAAAAGTAGAGCCAGCTAAATTAGGTATGTAGTTGATTGAATACCTCGTAATAAAATGTAGAAAGTAAAGCATATATAATATATAATCCAGTTCGACAATTCATAACTACTGAAGCAAGCAAATGTATACAAAATATAAATTATACAGAGACTTTCTGCCGTAAACTTCAAAAAAGTTGTTTAAAACTCATTTTGAAAATGAATATCACATTAGTCTGGCTTAGTAGACATCGCACAGGGTCCTTTTGGCCCAATATGGTGCCAGAATATGTGGTTAATCTCGCACCAGCATCAAACTTGATAAGAGTCATAAAACCTACGGACAGCTGCCGTTGAGGCAATAAAACAGTTAACCAATTTGTTTGGCACGTCCAAAATGCCACATCAAAATGTCTGGCACATACAGACGTACAGAGAGTGACAGAGAAAGAGCAGCTGGAAAGGATGGATATGTAGAGAGAAGAGAGAGAGAGAGAGAGAGAGAGAGAGAGAAAGGGAGGCAGTGGCATATGCAGGCAAGCGCATCTATTATAAATATGCGCAGCTAGTGCCAATTTATGGCACAACTCAAAACCAGTAAACTAAAATCAAAATGTTTATAAACGAAACTGAAACTTAAACCAAGAACCAGAGCAGCCCAGCCTCTATACATAGATACATATAGGGAAGGGTAGAACGGGGTAGGTTTGGGAATGCACAACAACAATAGCATAAAAACCTATGCCGGAAATACGTGCTTAGCATGCAAACGCACAAAGCAACAACTAAGACAGGCAGACAAGCGGACAAGCGGACAAACAGACGGACTTGTAGGCAGAGAGATAGGTAGCCAGAGGCTGTGCTCCATTACTAGCATACATGCACACACACAAACACACAGACAGTACACACACACACACACATAAACCGCCTAACAATGCCACTTCCGTTTTTGGCATGCGGTTTACCCCGCTCGGTTGCCAGCCTCATGGTTAGACATCAGTCTTTGGTCATTGTCGTTGTTTGCTCTTCTTGTTGCTGCAGTTGTTGCCGTTGTTGTTGTTGTTGTTGTTGTTCTTGTTGTTCTTGTTGTTTACGGTTTTAACACACACACACACACACCAACACACACAGACGCTCGCACGGACACACAGTTTTGTAGGCAACATTTTCACAAGTTGAGCGCCTTCATTGTCTGGCATAATGTCAGCTTAACTTAGTTTAGCTCAAAATGCATACTGCATTTACCCTGTACAGGTTATGGTATATAGCAGTCGGTAGCAGGTACTAAAGAATATATATAAATTTAAAAAAAAAATAAACAAATAAGGAATTCAGTCTTTGCTAGGAAATTATTGTAATTGTATTGTATCTGAACTAAGCTTTTTTATGCAACTTTATTGTGTATAGGGTGCCTTTTAGTTGAGCACGCTCTCAATTAAAATAGTTGTTGGTATTGTTGCTTGTCTTGGGCGCCGACTGCATTCGTTTAGAAAGTGTTCACATTGTGGTTGCTTGATGTTGTTGGTTGGCTCGTCTCATAAATAAGCATATTTCTTGATGTCAAAATGAAATTATTTCAATTACATTAGTAACTGAGCTAAATCTAGAGATAACAGCTGTTGACTGACCGCCTGCTTGCCGTCTGCCTGCCTGGCGAATAGCCCTCATTCCCATGCTCAGCATCATTGTTGGCTAATTTCTTAGCTACATTCTTAGACACATTTTGGTTGGCATTTGCGACACTTAATTTAAACACTTGAACATCTGTTTAACAGCTGCCGACTCTTTCTCTCTATTTCTTCTTCTCTCTATTTCTTCTTCTTCTCCATCTCGCATGTTGATTAGTCGTCGGCGCCTGAAAGTAAGCTATGCATGTCGTTCTGCCTGCAGTTGAGCCGAACGAACTGCCTGAAGGAAAGACTCCTCAATCATTTGCAGCAATTGCTTTCGCAATGCACATCTGCAAAATTTTGCAAAATTGCAGTTTTCCAATTACTTTTTACTCATACATGTATAAAATAACAACTCGTGCGCAGCCTTAAAAGGTTGTAATACAAATATTGAAAGGATTGTTATGTCATTTCTTAGCAAATAAAAAGCAAATTTAAAAGGGCAAAACTGAGAAAATAAAAGAAAAATCGATTATTTAATGAGAGCTTAGATTTATTTGAAATTCAGTAAGAAATGTTGTGGTGCCAAGTGGTGTTGTGAGTCGAGTGTTTGGAGTATAAACCTTTTGGCTATTTCGTGCTATTAACCCTGCTCCACCTGTCAATAACTGTCTCGTTAATAGCAAATGCCCTTAGAGTAAATCGCAGCTGAGCTCGGCACAAATGGCCAAGGCACAGGCGAAGCGAAATCTCGTGCTAACTAAATTCACACACTTAGTGCCTGCAGCACTGCAGAACTCAATACTCTCTTAACAGTGGAGCGCAGCCTGGTGTTGCAAGAGGGGGAGGAGGAGGATTGGTGGTTTGGGATTGGGATTGGGGCTATTGTATGAGGGTATATCGTCTATCAGCTGTGATGTGGCGCTGAAATGCTTTGGCAGCATTGGCAAGTGGCAAAAAGCTGCAAAACCCACTCGATTCTCGCCAGCTGCCAGCCTCGAAAAGAATTTATAGTCAGCCAAAAAGCCAAAACAAAATGCCAGCAAAAAATTGGGAACAGTGCAAAAGACGGTATTCACCGACTACCTAAATACCCTGTATGCCTGTATATGCTTTTCGATATAGAAAAAAATCTTCATATCTACTAAAAAATTCACCAAGACACATGTGAAATTCCTACTATGGAAATGTGTTACTTAAATAAATTTTGTGATCAAAATTTAAAATATACGCTTATTAAAATGAAAACGCAACTTCATCTCCGAACTTTGATGGAGGAGGGGCTTGGCTAGATTGACTTGGTACATAAAACTAATTAAGTGAATATATACTTGTACTACCATCAAATTTACAGGGCAGTGAAAAATTATTCGATGTGTCTGTGTGTGTCTTAAATTGAGTTTCGAGTTTTGGTTTTCATCGTTTTACTCGCTTGTTTTTACGAACAAAATACTGGGCATTCGGATTTCAGTTTCAGCTCCATTTTCAGTTTTCAGTTGGCCTTCTTCTTCTTCTGTTTGTTTGCATTTTTAGGCTTTTTAAATGCGTCATGGCAAGACAAAATTTCGTCAACTGAGCCATTGCGGAACGAGGCAAAAAGTATTTTCACGTGCTTGTCAGTCCCTGTCACTCGACCAGTCAATTAGCCAACGCTTTTCAATTATAACCAAATCGAAGCAATTGACACAGTTACCGTCGGAGACCATTGGGCAAAAAGAGTTTGTGGAATGAGTGGTGCAATCGCTGGGCTGTGTGTCAAAACCCGAAATTTGCATTTTTGTATTGCAAGAATTTGCAATACTATATAAACTAAAAGCCAAACCATTTTTATTTAGTGTTAATAAAGTCAGGCAAGTGGACTGTTTGCAACCAGATTTCTTGAACTAGAATACAATTCGAACGAAATTTAGCTATTGTGTAAAATGAATATTAATACTTTTAAATCACACAAAAATATTGCTAAAGATTTAATTCAATATTGACCAAATTGAAATTAATTGAATTGACTTTGGCATATTTTAAGGCGTTGATGTAATCTAATAGTGGCCGCATTTAAATCAATTTAAATTACAATGTAAATCCCTTAATCATATGTAAATTAATTATAGTTATCCAATGCGCACATCACTAACCAAGTGGGGGCCTGCCATCATACAAGAAAAAGGGGGGCTGTAGACAGGTGAGGTGAGGTGGGGCTGGCAATTATGCAAATGCACTCACCACAATGAATGTCGCATTTGAAAAAAAACCTGCAGTTCAGATTTCTACTAGCCAAGTAGATGTACGTGTATGCGTGTGTGTGCATGTGTGTGCGTGTGTGTGTGTGTGTGTGTGTGTGTGTATGTGTATGCACTCATATAGCACCCGGATTGCCATTTGATAGCAATGCGGCACCTTTTGCCTGGGCGCTTTTCGCTGCCAGTTATTTCGAGATACTTTTCTTTTGTGTTATTTCCTTATTATTTCCTTTTTTTAAGGGAAATTAATTGAAAATGATTTAATGTGTACCTTTTCGCATTGGTGTGCGCACATTGGGCGCATTAATGCGTGCTGCTTTACATTCGAACACGCCGCAAAATGACGACATTTTTTGCGCTATTTCTCACGTGCCACTGAATTTGGCAACTCTACTGAATTCACCTCGTCGCGTCTAAGCCACACGTCATTTTATGGCAATCAATGCGTCTGTATAAAATGATACCCTAAAGTCGGCATTACATGCTTTGCCCAACTTCTTCCCAGAGAATCGTATCGCATAATGTTTGCATAGCCAAAGCTGCAACGAGTACAAAAAGTATAAGCACAAGTAGAAGTAGAAGGAGAAGTAGAAGTAGAAGTAGAAGTAGAAGTAGAAGTAGAAACATAAGTAGAGTAGAAGAAGTGGATACCCAGCCAGAACCAAAATGCTGAGCTCCAAAAGTCCAAATCCTGTTTGCTCGCAGCAAAAGTCGTTATGGTATTCAGAAAGTTTCTGGCACTAAGGAGTATTGCATTTAATGTGGCATTTGAATATCTATGCGAATTGCATTCTTCTTCGCTTTGCCCGCCAGTTTTTATTGTTGTTGTTGTTGTTGTTGTAGTTGTAGTTGTTGCTGTTATTGTTGGATAGATCGTTTGCATAGGCAATGGAGAAGTTTGTAAGCGACATCGTTGGCCATTAAAACTTGGCACCGGTTCGTGTAATATGCTTATGATGGCCATCAAAGCAGAACCATAACCACCCACCACACAATCGAATATCCAACAGTCGCACACTTGCACACACACACACACACACACAGCCAAGCCCCTAAGTGTTAGCACGTGCCAACTGCCCAAAGACTTGTAGCCGCATTGCTGCAATTGAATTTAAATGCACAAATAATTTAATAGCTTTAATTAATGGCTGTATGTGGCACGCACTGAGATCCGAGCATTACGTGTTCTCTTAAAATTATACATACCCCAAACATATAAATTCAAGCAAAATAATTCTATCTGTCCATCTGATCTCAAAGAATATTTGAAATTAGTAGATGAAACTATGAAATTAATTTCACAAGATTATTAATAGTGACAATCATCAATATACAACTTTGATATTAGATACATATACAGATGTGTTGTACTGTGAAGAGCAGAGCAAGTATTAAAGCATACTGTAAGCTAGCCCGTAGGGTATGCGCTCGGCTAAATACACTCAACTCGTTCATATTTGGTTTTATTATATACACAGTGTACTTTTTTTTTAAGTGTTGCCCACGAAGTTCAAAAACAGCAAGCGAAACCATATAAAAGAAACCACTGAATTTCAATTGAAAATCGATCAGTCAGTCGTAGTGTGTGTGTGTGTGTCTGTTTGTGTAAGTGTGTCTGCATTGTGGCTGCTCGACTGCAGCTTCCGCTCGGCTCTTAAAAGTGTGCTATGAACTATGCATGATTTTAACTCGTCACCCCTCGCCAACCCCTTACCGCTTGCGACGCGTGTGTGGATATTAAATCTTGTGTAAATTTTTTATTTTTTTGACATATAAACAATGCATATTCATTGGACGTGGGTGCTGTTTGGTGTGTTTTTGTCGATTTGTCAGTGTGTACAAAATCTATCTATGCAAGAAATTGTCACGCTTATTGGCTCGATATGCTCGGGCTTTGCAAAAACGCAATGAATTTCTGCATTTTTTAGTGCTGACTAAAAAACAATTTCAAGTGGAGTTATCACTGGCCGGATGTAAGGACTTTCGTTTTCAATTTAAGCAGGAGACAGCTATTGGAGGTGACTTACAATTTTAAAATTTATTTGTGCACGTAAGCAAACCATTCAATTCAAATTATTAGCAAAGCGAAACGGTTGATACAATTTTTAAAAATTTGAAACACTGCTAGAAATGCTAGAATATTATAGAGAGGAGAAAATGGATAGTGTTAAGATTGAGGATGTAAAAACAGCCAACTATATATATTCCAAGTTCGATTTTTACATAAATAGCAAAACATATGCCAGAATGCTCGAAAACTATTATATTAAAGCCGCACTCAAATGAAATTATATTTATTTCATAATTGAATATTACGAATTCTCGCATTAAATTAAACTGGACTTTCACAATTTTAAATATTAAATATTAATTTCATAATTGATTAATGGAATTACCAGTATATCGCATCTCTCTGATTTCACAGGCATTTGCCCAATCGCAATTGTAGCGTGCTTAAATGAATCTTCCACGGCACTGAACTGAATATTGAACGTTTTATGGTCAAATTACTTACATGAAGCGGCTAACAACAACAAAGACAAGAACAAAAACTGTTTGGCTAAAGTTTATTGATGACCCACATGCGAACTGTGACAACAGCTGAAAAATGCTTCATTACACAGGACTACTCAGACACATACACAGAGCGATAGAGGTGGCAAGGGGTAGTTGGGGGGTATTTGCTGGAGTCAGTGATTGTCACTCAATAATTCAATGGGTTCAGCTTCAGCTGGCACTTCTTCCTCGGATGACACTTGACTATGAGACTCAACCTCAAATAGCCGGGGCGCTCAAACTTTACTCATGCTTGTATAAATCTTTGCTTAACCTCGTCTGAACTTTGGAAAGCACACACACTTATGCACTCAAATGCACACACACACACACACACACATACACACAGAGAGAGGACTCTTTCCGAGCCAACACCTTTGCAGGTAAAATCAACTGTCATGCAGTTTTAAACAGTTTACGAGGCGTATGAGCGATATTTGTACAGGCATTGCCTTATTTTTACACACACACACACACACACACATGTCCCCAGCAACAACGTTTGTGTGTGTGTGTGTATGTATATGTGTATGTAAGTGTGTCTGTTTGAAGGGGGCCTTACTTTATTTGCTAGCATTTCTTTTTTCGCAGGCAGTTTTCATCCCGGTACTTAATTCAGCGTAACGCTTCAACGATTGATTCTACGCAGCTAAGTGAGTAGTGTGAATGTGACTGTGAGAGAGTGAGTGAGTCAGTGAGTGTATGAGTGTATGAGTGTATGAGTGTAAATGAGTGAGTGCTCAAGTGCGTTTGCGAATCACTGTTGAGCTGCTGATGTTGTTGGTAATTTAATTACAAGGCAAAATGTAGACATATCACGTTATAAATACAAATGCAAACAGATGCAAACAGTTACAGGTAAAAGGATCTGAGTGTGTGTGTGTGTGTGTGTGTGTGTGTGTTGCGGAGTGTAGTGGAGTGCGGTGTATATATGGATGTGTACATAAACAAACCGTTGCTTATGCCATTGGGGTCGTATATTTTGCTACAATATTGCCAACTTTATGCGCTACAAACTGGCAAACATGAACCATTACAACAAGTTTGAATACTTTAGCAAAGATGATTGACGAATACATACTCTTTTATCGACCCTTTTTTACGAACTTTGGCCATTTTGGTATATTTGTACTTAATTTACATTAAAAAACGCATCTTAAAAATAAATGTGCGTACATTTGTCCTCCAAAATGCCCGCTTTATTAGTTTTCAGAATTACAGGGCACAACAGACAGAGAAAAGGACAGACAGACAGTGTACAGTGCACAGTGCGCAGTTAGTTAGTTGCATCCCCGGGGTAAGGCAGCGGTGCTTATCGACTAGTTTTATGTTGTTAGCATATTACTGCAGTTGGCGCTGCTGTTGAGCTCTCAGAATGACAACATTGCTATCATTAGGGAGTCACAAAGTTTTGAACGCCCTCAAGGATACTGTAATTGCGATAATTGCATGCCGAGCATTAAGTTGAACACAATTCGAGTGCACGAAATAGCGTGAGATAGCATTGAAGCTATCGATTAAATATCGGTTGCTACTTCTCAGTGTATCATCGATAACGGACAATCGACTTGCGTATTTCCTTTTAATTGCCACAAAAAAAAACTTCAACTATGTTTTCCATTAATTGCGATATACAAACTATATTCGTATAGTTTTTAGTATGCATTGTATCGATATTAATGTTAATAACTCACGAAGCAAAACGAAATTGTTGACCAATGTAATGCTGGTATCGATGCAGGAAATGGAACGCATTTTCATTTGCAAAATTAAATAAATAGACATATACAATTGGACACAACAATGCAGAACTTGTGTTCAGTTGCCGATAACAACGATAAGAAGAGCTTTATGGAATGGGTTCAGTTCAGTTCAGTTCAGTTCAGTTCAGTTAAGGCTGCACGATAGGTAGATAGGTAGATCTCTCCTTTTTCGTTTCGTTTTCATAGTTGTTAATATTTATATTTACATTGCTCACTGGCCAGGCAGTGAAGTGCACAATCGCAACACTGCACACACAACACACACGCATATTTACACGTACCCGCAAACAACAAACAACAGCAACATTGAGCAGCTCGGCCAACAGTTATGCATTTATCGGAGCTCTTAACTGGCCAGTTCACGAGTTGCTATTGTTGCTGCTATTGTTCGCATCGAATCGAATTGGCCTTCCAACACACACACAACAACACCTCACCCTCACCCTCTCCCTCCCCGTCATCCTTCATTATACGATTGCGTGAACACCACAAAGTGCCATACCAAAGTGGTAAATGGACATTTATTAGTCACCCTCTGGGAGCATCTGTACAATTGCACATTTTATTTCACTAATTATTTAAATAGGCCATTCTAATGCCCTGTAAAATTGTTAACACCGACGGGTATGCCTGTAAGCATAAGCTGTTAGTATATTTTTTTTTTAATCCTAGCTTTCATTAATTATAATGAAATTTTGATGTCAGCAGTTGACTCCCATTAGCTGGGGTATGTAATATTCGTACCTAAAACAGCTCATTTGTATTTGTTCTTATTTGTTACTTGTTTATGTGTTTCAATATCTTTATTTAAGAAATAATTTAATAATAACAGCACTTAGCAAATATCGCTGCATCGTTGCCTTTTGCGGCCGATTGCAAGTTTTATTCCATTTTCAATCGCCATTTCAGTTAAATTGTGAAATTTGTGTCCTTGCAAAGGATATCATAAATTTGGAAGCTTTCGCGATAGTCTTTCTGTCCATTTGATCCATTTCTCAGCGCAGGTAATCGTTACAGTTAAATTTTTCTTTTACGTAATTCTTAGTTTGAAGAAAGCACTTCTAAGACAATTAATATGGTTCTAACTGTATATATGCAACTAGCTTTGAGCTTTGGCATAACATGTTAGACAGGGTCTTCAATATGCGGCATATAACAAAATATATGCATTTTGTGCTATTTTGTGCTTGATTTTATTCATGGCAGTTTTGTGCAGCGGTTTGCAATTTCGACGTTTCAAATTTAATCAGGCAGGCATGTGTGTGTGTGTGTGTCTGTGTGTGTGTGTGTCCGTGTGTGTTAGTGTTTGTGTGCTATCTATTATATATTTATTTAGTCAAATATTTGCATTTGCACTTTAATTAGTTGCATTTATTCTGTTTTTTTTTTTGTTTTTTTTTTTTTTAATTGCTGCAGTTAAGCAAATATTTAACATTGGAGTCGAAAAATGTTTGCAAATTTTCGGCAGCATGCTTGTGTAAAGTGAAGGGTGTTTTTCGCCATTTGTGCTAATGAAGCTGTTCCTTGATGGCATATTTACTCAAGCTGTGTGTCTGTCTGTGTGTGGGAAAAACTGTGTGCCACAATTATAAATTGTGAAAACTAGTATGAAAGCTTTCGATGTCATTAAATATGATTGGCTTAAGCATTGTTTAATACAAATTCTGTGTCAACGGATAAGCTGAAAAATGCATTCATATTAAATGCTATTTTTGTGAGAATGTTGTTTTTTGAAACTTGGAAAAGTGTAAAAACTTGAGCTATATGTCCACTACTAGACAAGGAAGGCTACAGTCACCAAATTTGGAAGGTAACTTGCGGGTATTCTCCTCAAAGATCGGAATGTACATTTCCAGACCACACCTACACTCGCCCCCACAGGAACTAAAAATCTAAAATGCGTATATCTTCCATAATTTGTAAGCCAGAGTAACCTAATTTTGAAAGTATGTTACTGGTAACTCCCTTAAGAGAGCGATCCCCGAAAACAACCTATAACTCCAGCAATTTGGGAGCTGGATTACTAAGATCGTCCCACAACATTATTTTTCAGCCATTCCCACGACCGCCCCACAATTAAGAAAAGTATTTATCCACCGCAATTTTAAAGGCATACTTGGACGGTAGATTGCTAAAAATCGCACTTTTTTGTGAACACTTTCAGTCAAAAGCTGAAAAAGCAAAACCAATTCCGAATTTCTTGAAAGAAACTGATCTACATATCTGTATTATTTAATTAGGGTGATCGCATTCAATAGTTGTATGGATTTTTTTTTTTTTGTACTACTTTTCCCCTATTTATAAAAAAAAAAAAACAAACACATTTTGTTTGGTTGAAAATACCTCTAGTTTTTTCACGTTGCAGTAAGCTTTCAATTTGTCCCCTTCAATTTTGTTTTCTAATTACATTTTCATTTATATATTTATTGAATTCAGTCGCAATACTCTTCTTTTTTGTCTTTTTGATTGTCTCTCCTTACGCTTGTGCAGCTTTTGCAGTTCAAATTGTATCTTTACTGTTTATTTTGGCTTTCTGTTTGTTTTTAGTCATCCTAAATAAATTGCATTCAGCTTAAGCCAACTGGTCAAATTTACTGGTATCAAGACTCCATGGACATTCGAATTGCAACTGTGGAAAAACTTTGAGTGCACTATTTTCAACATTTTTCTGAATTGCGCTTCAAAGCATGCAACAACAATGCCGATGGCACCCAAACAATAACTTCACAAACTTTTGCGTATTTCTTCTTCTCATTATGTCAAGGCCGAAAGCACAATAAAGGCTAAAAACAGTAAAAACCCTCCAGCCACAAACTCCAACCCCAACATCTAGAGCTTACCCTCAGAAGAACATAATCGCCCTGAATTTTAGAAAATCGCCATATTTTTGGCGCCAAGGGTAACTCACCTTATTATTCAGCAGTTTTATTTCTAAAACAAATGGTTGTGTTTTTCTAAAAATCAGGGTTTTAGTTTTTCTAATTCTAGTGTTTATTTTTTTGCTAAAATTGAGACAAATATATGTCTAATATCTAGGAATCTTTTTTATATGTGAATGAAAAGGTAACTGGGCGTCTTAGGCAGACAACACCTAAACTCTAACATAGCTGTGGATAGAGCGCAAATTTCATTAATATTTTCTAACTTTCAGAAAAGATATTTCTGAAAACAATGGTTTTCATTTCTACTTTTAAGAAATATTTCTCTTAATAATATTATAAAAAAAAACATTTCTGAAAAATAGAAAAATAGTATTTTTTATCCAGTTTACTGACTAACTGCTAACTGGTTTTATTAACAGATTTTATAAGCTGAAAAGAAACGTATATTGTATTGTATTTAACATTTAATTATTATTTTGATGACAGTGTCTTAGTTAATATACCCGTTCGAACCGCTGCTGCAGCATGTTTGAGACACTCAAATTGTTATTAAGTTATGTAGCGACACGAAGAGAAGAATGTCTGCATAACATTAGGGAAGTGGATAAGACAAGGAGAGGTTGAGGGTTGCCTAACCCAAGCAGTAATGTTCTATGTAGTGTTGGCTGCTGTTATTGCTGTGATTTTGCTCAACGGCTGTGATTTTCTGTTGAGCGAATAATACCCAAAATTTGAGGATGAAGAGGTGAATAAATAAAATAAAACATGACTGCAACAAAAGTGAAAGATATATATATATAAGATATATATAAGTGTAGTGGACATATTTCTGCATCGCTGACTGACCCCAAAATGAGGCAACAATGCAAAATTCAGTTGCAGCGCATCCTGCTGGTATCCAACAGAGACAGAGACAGAGACAGGGACATGACATGTTTCTGCATTTGTCCTGCTTCTATAAATCCTCGTCCCTGCATCTCCCTCCCTATTGCGTCACTTAATCCGCTGCGGGCAGCTGTTTGTTATTGTTGTTTTTGGATCTCTTGCTGTTATTATTGCAATTGTTGTTTCTAATGCCATGGCCTTAAAAAGCTTTCGGGACGCTTATCATTCACTCGCAGTCGCAGCAATCGCAATCGCGATCGCAGCCGACGTCGCCGTCAACGTCTGCGCCGCTTGTTTTCGCATATGCAAAAAAAATGCAAAAGTTTTCGCTGGGCTAAGCAAACCGTACTAAAAAAAAAATATCCAAAGCCGAGTTGTGAGTTGTGAGGGGCAGAGCCTCTCCAACCACCGCCCTATTTCCTTACCAATAGGGCGTCGTTAAAAAAAAATACAACAACATAAAGTCAAAGGTAGTCGCGCAAAATTGTTGCAACTATTTTGTGGCAAGTTTATACACGAAATGCTTCAAATTGGTTTGGTCTTCATGCTGGTTTTAGGTTCTGAATTGGCTCTGAATTTTTAAGGCCTTCCACACCGAAATGCATACAGAAAAATGTAGTTTATATCGAAAGATAATAAAACAAAAATGTTGCATGTGGAATCTAGAAAAACTTGTTATTTGTTTGGGTTGAGTCGATTATACTCCAAATCCTGAGGAAAATTCAGTTTTGGGTGATGCAGAAACACTTGCACTCGGTTGCACTTGCAAATGAACCTTTCGAGGATGTATACAGTCAGCTCTAAAACCGAATGTATCTCAAGGCTAACTGCAACTGTTCAGCTTAATTTGGCTTTCTGAATTCCCCACAATAAAATCTCTGCGTTTCAAAATATTTCAGCCAGCTTATGAACCAGTTACCAATACAAATTCTTATGTATGTACAGTATTTTAGGGAGAATACTGCTTAGTTCATATTTACAACTGTGTTAACCATGTCCGCCAGTCTGTCTGCTTCCACGCAAACTAATCACACAGTTTTTATGCTATATTTCTGAAACTTGGCATATAACCGTAGGCAATCTATATGTACATATGTCAGAGGCGGCAAGTTATCAAGATATCCCAACTAAACTAATAAGCTACGAAAAATTATTAACATTGCACTACTATTTCATACAATAATAAGGACAATCGGTAGGTTGGTTTCAATATAGATGTTGGCACTTTAATTCCAGCTCAAAAGGGTATGTAGTCTTTGGCGTTGCTTCATGTTTCATGTTTCTGTTGAAAATATTATCAGGATCAATACAATTGTGCGGGTTGCCAACTCCTACGATTGCCCAAGAAAAGGGGCAAAAGAAAAACAAATTTAAACATTGCGGCAACTTGGGTTAGGGTTCACATAATCCAGTCTAAAGCTCCTTACAATTATAAGGTAAAATCTTAAAATGAACGAGCTCGTTGTGGCGGCAGCTGCTAAGCCGTCATATAAAAGTACACACATAGTACATAGTTTATTAATATATCAGGCTTTAATCCTGTAATCTGGCAGTCGCCATCACCCAATGCTTAGCAAGCGTAAAACGCTTTTTAACGGAAACTTGTAAGCGCAACGCGCTAATTATTTTTCGCATGGCATGTAAAGGCGTTCCACTAATCCCTCCAATCCGCATGCATCCCGTCCCCATGCGCCCGTCCTCTGAATTCTCGGAAGATGACTAAGGCTGAGCGCATAACATTTCTGTGCGCGCTGCTCTGAACCATTTGCAAAGTTTTTATTATGGCAGGGGGGTTGGGGGGTCGGGGGGTAGTGAAGACGTTGTGCGCCATGGTATACAACATTTAATTTTGGCTTAGCGGCAAGCGTTTCTTTTAATTTTGACACAACAATTTCTGAGTTGAGAGCCGCACAAGAAGACAATTGTTGTAAGTTATTGTGAGAGTAGACATTTTATTTCCTTAACAGCGGTTAGCAGTTATAGAAATGTTTTTCAACGTAAAATCAAAAAAACATATATTGGAAATTTGATCAATATATGCATAATTAAATACTTAGAGACTTGTTAACATTGAAATACACAGAGGGAATAAGTATTTTATGCTGATCGAGAAACACATAAATCTTTAACCAAGTAGGCATAACACATTTCAAGATACCGTGTATTGTAACCACAGATCCAACTACGATGCATCGGCGTTGGCGATGTTGCCATTTCCAGTTCCGTTTCCGCTCGCACGGAAAGCACTTTAGGCCTATCTACTTCTTGCTACTTGTATAGACACACAGAGTGCTTTGGCATACGCCACACACACACACACACACACACACACACATACATATGCACACATACACATCCAGACTACAACATTACTGGTGCTGTCGTTGTTGTTGTTGTTCAAGTTGTTACCAGTTCGTTTTGGCTTGGCACTTATTGTGGTTAAGTTTAATGCCGCAATTTTCTTCCGCTTTGCGTGCTGCACGTATTGCCCTATCTAAATTCCCCCTCTGTTTCAGTGGACGCCTCTTCTGGGACATTGTTGTTATTGTTGTTGTTGTTGTTGTTATTGTTGTTGTTGTTGTTGTTGTTGTTGTGTGCGCTCTCAAGCGCCCTTGCACCTAATTCCATTTTCACTTTCTTTGATGATGCTCAATTTTTTGCATCATTAATCTTAAGCGATTTTCAGCTTTGACGCTGACACACACAGCTACTTAACTAGCTCAATCTTTCTCGCTTCACACTGCTTTGCGTCCCGCCCCCCTCTCGATCCATGTACATCATTTGCACTCTTCCTTTCGGTTTACACTATGTAGACACAGAAGCATTGGGAGTGTGTACTATGAAATATGGGCATAGTTGTATAAACGTTATTTATACGCAATATTCAATACTAATATATAGTTTGAAGAATAATTTTTTTTTTGTTTTTTTTTTGTACAGCTTAAGCCTTACACAATCAATTACTTTACACTATTCGCTTCGTGCAAGTCTCTAAGCCTAACACAACATTTAAATAGTAGTAGCAACGAGCTTTGGCATTAGCGTCACTTGAATACTTTGTGCTAATATTTTTTCATAGCTGCATATGCATATGTGTATGTTTGGCATGTTGGCATGGTGGCAACCCTAACAATTTTACGCTCGATTTGCCGCTTAGTTCTGTCAGCTTACAGCGCCCTGTCGCTGACTTTTCATAGTTTGCACACAGCAAAACAATTTTCAATTTTTCGAACGGAAAAGAAGCTAAGCTAGCTGTCCGAGCCAAACGGAACTAAAGCAAACAGAACAAAACCAAACCAAACGAAACCAAAACAAAACAAAACAAAGCAAAGCAAAACAGAACAAAAACGTTACACAGTGCAAAACGATACGATACGAAACGAAATGAAACGAAACGAAACGAAAAGTAAGCGGAATGAGTCCCTGGCTCGGCTGGGTCGTTGCGCCAGCGTTTTGTAGATTTTAAGAGCAATAAATTTTAAGTGTCAATATATAAAAACCGCATATGTGCGGCCAGCGGCGGCAACGAGTCGAAATTCATAAATTTTGCCATGGGACGGAATGGTAAAATAAATTCCATGCAGTAGCTTTCGCTGTGACCCACACACATGCACACTCCACTCACACATGCACGGACAAAATATATGAATCGAGTTTTGCTTTATAGTTTTTCACTATGTGTGGGTGTGCGTATCTGTGTGTGTGTGCATGTTTGTTCCATGTCCATGCCCGTTGCATGTGACCGAAGGGCATTCTGCTATAGCTACAGCTACCCATACAGCTATTGCTATACGGCCACATAACGCTCTGAAGTCTGTGTGGATTTCATTTTATTGCAAACGTAAAGTGAAACAAGAAAAAATGGCCTACAAATATTATTGTGCGTGACACGCAGATACCCTGTAAGTAGCACCAAAAATTTACATGGAGCCAAGATCCAAATTTATCCCATAGGATTAACCTAATAGTTAATTGAGCAATGTTTTTGTGATTGTTCCAAAAACTTTCTATACCTAGAAATACAGAAAAAATATGGTTTGTATTTGAATGGATAAAATTTGACTGCAAAGAAGCTTAAACACAGAGTATAAGTGCATTCAGCTAAGCAACTTCACGCAAGACGATACTTTATTGCCATCAAGCTGATCGTTTAAAAAATTGTGCATTTTATTCTTATGCATTAATGAATATCGATACTTGTCAACTTTTAAGGGCTACTATTACTATTGGCTTTTGCTTATTTACAAGTAATAAACTTGTGGCCGTTCCAAGCATTTATTGGAAAACACGAACAGCAGCCAAATGCTTAAAAAAAGATAAATAGTAAAACGATATTTTTTGAAATAAAAGGACGACAATGACAATAAGAAGAATCAGAACAAAAAGAAGACAACGCCTGCAGTTCACTTAACGGATGAGAACGAACTGAAAGCCACTTGCAGAGCACTTGCACTGCCAGATGCTCAAATGGCTAGCTAGTGCTAGTGCTGGCTGGCTACAGACAACCGGCAGTCAAAGAAGTCCTAGAAGTCCTACTACTGTCAAGTATTGGCCGAATATCGTTCGCAACTTCCATATTTTTGTAAGCTACGCGAACTGCGAGTGGAAAGCAAAAAAAGCAAAAATAAACGCAATCAATCATCACATCGACAATCGCCGATTGAATCAAACCGAAGTCGTTTTTGAACAAAGTGGTTCATGGAATCGCTTGTCTATTTGATAGTGGCTACAGCTGTCTGTGGGTGGTGACAGCGAGTGTACAGCTGACATTGTTGGTTTCCGCTATTTGAAAGATATTTTCAATTTGAAATTTGTATTAGAGCATTGAAAAAGTTTTCGACTAGCCCACTTAAATAAAAATACACCCCATATGTTGGCCTAGAAAGGATAGTCGATATCAACTGCTAAGTTCAAAACATACTCACATTGATTAATTGATAGTCAACTGATTTTTGACTTTAAATTAAATAACCCTATTTGTATTTTATTATTACTATTTCTAAAAAGTTGTCTTAATAATAACAGCTACTTGGCATTTCTGTTACTAACATTAAAAATATCGAACTTTGCAAGTCAGAAGACACTAACATTTAATATTAAGTGTAAGCTTATCATAAAAACCACACCGAACAATTTACTAAAATTTAAGCGACGCGTCCTTTAACATGTTTAAAGACTTTTGCTTAACATTTGAAAACTGTGTGATGCCTTTCCAAGCGCTGTCTTCATTAATATGAATGCCAAGCAACTTGCAAATTTTGTAACATTTCTGTGGATTTGCAAAAACTTTTGCAAATTAAATGGTTTTTGGCTTGGACTCTGGCTTTGGCAGCTGCACAAAAGATCGCCGACAAGAAAATTGGCTCTAATTAAATATAACTTAAAATCTATCAGAAGCAAATTAATCACTAAGCGCCGCAAAATGGCGACCGAAAAAAAGAAGAAACAAAAAAACAAGAAAACAGGGCAGGCCAAACGAAAGTCAGATTTAATTTGGCTAATCAGCTTATTGAACTTTAGGTCGTTGAAGTGAAGAGAGCGCAGCGGGAAAGGAAAGGAAAGGAAAGGAAAGCGTAAAGAAAAATTAAGTTGACGTAAAGTGAAGTTGTCATTGGGATTTGGGTCTTCAAGCAGATACAGCTGCAAACTCGCAATCCCAAATTCAATTTATCGAGCTAAGCGAGCGAAATGTGGCCAAAAGCGAACTAATATGAAAGAGAGAGAGAGGTGATGGCGAAAAACTATATTGTTACAAGCTGCAGCAATGTCGCCGCATTAATTAATTACACAAGGAGTTTATTAACTCCAAACAAAGATGGCGAGAAAATTACTATAAGTGCCTGTAACTCAACCAAGACAGTCATCAGTAATTTCAAGCTGATTTAATCAATCTACAAGCGAATAAAAAACTTGATGCAAAAAACTATAAAATGTGTGAATTAAGCGAAAAGCAAGTTTAGCTTGGAGCTAAGCCGAAAATTGTAAGTCATTTAGTTATTGTTTTTTATATTCTCTCTGCTCTGCTCAATCGTATTCAATCCAATAGGTATATTCAGTTGCTTCAATTTGCTTTAATCATAGCTAAGTGGAATAAGTTGCAAGTTGCTAACTACTTCAATCAGCGTCAATCGAAACAAAATATATTTCAATTAGCTACTGAAATATTTAACAGCACTTACCTGAGATGGTTGCGTGGATAGCAAGTCGACGGGTTGCTCTGGTATTGCTTGTGCTGCTGTCGGCAACACTAGTTGCTGCTGTTGTTGCTGGAACTGCTGTTGATAGTGCTGCTGCTGTTGGTATTCATATTGCTGTTGCATTTGATATTGCAATTGCTGGTATTTTAGTTGCTGCTGCTGCTGCTGTTGCTGTTGCTGTTGCTGCTGTTGTTGTTGTTGCTGCTGTCCGTGCACCAACAGCACCAGCTTAAATTGAGAGCAACAGCAGAAGGCGATTGCCAAGAATTGAACTATGTTAGCAAGTCGGCATGTTCTGGTTGTCCTTTCTCTTGTTTTTGTTGTTAGTGTAGTTGCTGCTGTTGCTGTGGCTTTTGCTGTTGCTGTTGCTGTTGCCGACAACAACGACATGTTGCCGCCGTAGATGTAAGATTTTTCTAACTGTCAAACTATGCAACAATTTGGCTAGATCGAAGTTGCTGTCTCTTTCTGATGTGGATGTTGTTGCCTTTTGTGTCTCTTTTATTATTCTTGGCCTTTTCGCTTCAGTTGCCAGCGTGATGCAACTTTTCTCGCAAATTGTCTGACACTGCAAATAAAAAAGTCTTAAAAACAGTAGCAAAAGTCACTTCAAGTTGAATTTGCAACTAAAGTTGTTGTCAATTGCAACCGGATTGCAAAACAAATATATATAAAATATGCAAGCATATATTGCTTGTAAATAAAAGTCTTCTTTATTTTTTTTTTTGATAATGTGACATTGACAGAAAAGAGTTGCGAAAAGAATCAATTACATTGTCAAGGTAAAAACGCGTTAGCATATAGAAGGGCTGTGGTCTTTGCCAGAAGATGTATAAAGAATATAATTTTGCTATTTAATTTTATATATTATATTATACTAATTTGAGGTGTTTTTTTGTTTTTTTACTTGTGTAGGGTATACTAATTATGTCGAGAAGCTTTTAACTACGATCCCAAAACTATGTATATTTACTCTAGCCGAGTCGATATAGTCGACATTAGTGTCCGATTGTCCGATTGTCCGTCTATCATATTTTTATCGGTTGAAAGACTTTCTCTCGTATTAAAAAACATTGTTTTCACAAAGTATGCGTGTTATTATCTTCCGCACATTTGACCAACTAATCATCATCATCGGACCATTATATCAAATAGCTTCTTTTGGAAAAGTCGATGTATAAGCTCTGAAGTTAACCTGCCACTCTTTCGAATACAACAGAGTATTATAAAATAGAATATTCAGTTTCCAGCCAAACTTGAAACAGGACGCATATATATAAAATTTATTTAAATCGTTCAAGAGCATCGAGGGTATATAATCTTCAGCGTGCTTAAGATAGTTGCTCTATCTGGTTAGTATTTTAATATAAATATGGACAAAATTATAAAAAGATGACTTGGATGGTCTTTAGTTTTGACTAAAGTAGCAGCTCGAGTGAAACCACATAGGTAATCAAAAGACCAGCGAACATATTACAAATATTTGTGAACGAAGATGATCTGTTTGCTGCTTTCCATAAATTTCCTCAACCTTCTGCATTCCCCACGCCCAAAACCCACCCCAAAGCAGCATATGCTGCACGCACTTAAGAGATATTTTTAATGATGGTGCTATAACTGCTCGAGTCCTGAACAATTCGTGAATTTCAATGTTTTATTTGCGGAATTATAGCGTAATTAAAGCGGTAATTCAGAAGACGCACCAATGCCAGCAATTAAGAGCAAAGAGGGAGAGAAGCGTAAAGCGAAACCCAAGTAATGGAAAATCGTTGCGAAAAATAATGAGCAACAGTTGAAAGATTTTCCCCCGCAAATATGAGAAGAAAATCTGTAAAACAAAAAAGTGCAAATGCATGCGTATTTACTTGTTCATAATTTTAATAAATAGATGCACAAGAAAATAAGCAACAAAAGAAAAATCAGGAATAGCATTTTCACTTGCAATCAAAAGCAGTCGGTAAAAATCAATTTCACTTTTCAATTAAATGCGACGAGGAACAGCCAAAGCCAAAGCCAAAACGAAGACAAGAGCAAAAGCAAAATCCAAAAACAACAAAATTTCAAAAAACAAAAACAAAACTGACCAAAGATGATAAATTCCATGATGATGCTCGTAATGATGATAATAATGACACGATGTTTGCTTTTTTCTTGCTAATGTGCACCTAACAGCAATGAGAGCAAGCTGTTGCGGGGAGTCGGGCCAAGTTGGTAGGAACTGTTTGCGGGGTGTGGTGCACAGCAGCAGCGAAATGAAAATAATGCAATAAAAACGTCAGCAAAAATTGCGCTTTTGATGTTGCTGTGCGGCACAGACGCTAACGCAGCGAGTCACTGGAACGTGCAACACGCGGCGCAAATGCGATGGTCGAGGCAACGGGGCCGTAGGAAGGGGGTTCCAAGTTTCGTTGCGGCAGTGCGCTGCAATTATAAAAGCTGCCAGCAACAAAATATAAAAAAATGGTTTGCAATTACAGCGCATCCAAAGCGCAATACAACAGCAACAAAATCACAACATTTTACTTGCGATCATTTCAATGCACCTCTTCGCGCTGTGGGACGGTGCAAGGCAGAGAGTAAACGACTGGGTGATACCCTCTATTTAATATGTAAATTTTGGATATAGATGAATGAACTAAAAAATAAATTATAATATTGCAGCAGGAGAGTGCGAAGTACTGGCAAGCTTTTCACAGAAGCAGCCAGCAAAACAACTGACTGCATAAATATTTGTAAGAACTTGCATCGGATAAAAAGAGACAGGGCAGACAGGGCAGACAGGACACGCCAGGATGCACAGACACATACACAAGCTAAAAATGGTGGAAGATGCTGCCTTGAAGATGACGAGACTTCAGAATACATTCTGAATGATTGCCCGGGCAATAAGATGACTCTCTAAAAGACTCTCTCAGCAAGAGACTTGCATCCTTAATACCAGTGAAAAGAGGACTCTAAGACCAAGACAATCATTGCATTTCTGCTCATGATTGGGCTCAGGCAAGAACTTTAACACATTTACAAAAGAGAAGCATAATAGACGCAGCTGGTCGCGGTATACACACTACAGCAATAATAATAAAATTAATAGTAATAGACAATTTTAGCAGTAATTATTTTCAATCATATTTTGATAGCCTTGAAAGTCTTTACAGACAACGGTTTTGCCCTCTCTGGATTAATATTGCATTTGAGTTGAGAACCACAAATTTTGGTCCAAATTAGAAAGTAATTTCTAACACTGTATCATTATTTTTTTAGCAAGTTATTTTGTCTACAAGTAAAGACATCAATGCCCATTTCATTAAGATAGCGGCTTAAAGCAAAAGGTTAAAATAAATTCACCAGCAATGCAAGGACTTACACAAACATACATACACATACATATACACATACAGCTATTTCTACAATTTAGTAAAAATCACAAAATAAAATACCCTTCCTATAATGAATTGAGAGATCATATGTAACAACATTATCATGACATGTTGAAAATATAGAATATGTCTCTTTGATTTTAATCAATTTCCAAAATAATATGAATGTTACACATACATAAACATTCATTCAGAATGTCGTCTAAAGAGGGCTTTTAAAACTGTGTAAGAATTTGCAGCAGAATTGCTAGCAAATATTTTGCAATATTTGAACTGTGCTAAGGATTCACGGGTTGACGTTGCTGCAGCTCTTGGTTGATGGCAATGATAGCGTGAATGATACTTTGTACAAATAGCCACACATGCACACCCACTCACACACATACACATAATCTCACACATCGGTTTTGGGATCGTTTGCATAAGTGGGGAGCTTGTTTCCGGCAAGCGCTGCGTATACACAATATGCAATACAAATACAGAACAAAAAATGGAAAAATGAAAAAAAATAACGAATCTCAAACATACATACATACATACGTATGTGTATGTACATATGTATGTACGTGAAGGCTGTAAAGTTTATAGGCACTCAATGGCCTTTCAGCGTTCAACGGCGCGGCTGAGGTTGGTTGGATGGGGAGGGAGGCAAAAAGTGTGAGAATCAGCATCAGGAATCTGGACATCAGCCATGAGGTATACGGTATACGTTATGTAAAGTATGAGATATATAAACATAGTCCAGAGGCAGAGGTATCAGAATACGATGGCAATCAGCGCATTTCATTGCATTCATGTGGGACTCATAATGTAAGCCTCGCATGGCCATAAATTTGTTGAGCTCAGACTCAACTCTGTGAAACTAAGTGACAGTTCAGAGCGAGAGAGAGAGAGAGGGAGAGAGTTTAAATTAAAAGTTTAAATGGGCAAAGAACCAGAGAATAATGAGAACATTTTGGTTATGGATTGCCCTTTAAATGAATTGAATTTAATAACTTGCATACTAAGAATTTAAGATATGTGTGGACATGCTCCAAGAACAGAAAACAATTCGCAATTTCATCACAAAACAAGAATTTCAATTTTAATTAAAATTCCTTTCTCATTTCTGATTGTAAAATATTATATACATATTATTATAGCTGATTACCATATTAAAGTTTGGCTCGGCTTCACTCTAAAATACTTTGCGGAATCAACCACAATTTCCATTCACATTTTTCCTTACCACATCCACTTTTTTATCACCATACTTTGATTTTGTATTTGATTCTCAAACTTCCTGGCAGCACTTTATGGCCAAGCTCATAAAATTGATAAACAATAACGAGATATCAGAGTCCGAGTGGCATCCGGTTGCATTTATAACCCTACCGCTCGCAGGACTTGTAATAGTATTACGTATACGTAATATACATATATATATATATATATATATATAATGTACATCGGTCCATATGTATAAATGTATAAATGGAAATGTCGCTTTATAATGCATTTTAACGGCTCATTGGACCCGACTGGCAAAACAACTTCACATTTTATGTCCAGGGCAATCATTTTAGTTTCATATGCATATTTATTTATGTATACATATATATACCATCTGTATATATCGCTTCCACCTGCAACTTGCGGCCACAAAAATGAGCGAAAAATTGTAAAATTTATGATAAAAACGTGCGACTCTGATAAGAACGGCAGTTGTGGTCTGGTATGGTGTGGGAATTTCATGGAATGGAAGTGGGGCAGCGCATAAAAACTTGAGAGGAAGCAGGAGCAAGTGCACGGCTTGGTCAGACGTCGAGTGGTGAGGCAGTGTGTGGGCGCTGCATCTTGTTGCTCGTTAGGCTAATAGCGAGCACTTGGGGCACTCTTAAAGGCTAGCGAGCTGGAGCATGCAGATTTACGGCGTTGATAGAGCCCCGAAATTGCAATGCACGGCAAAATGTGGTGATGGGCTCCCAGAGAAAACAAGTTAAGTATTATAGTGTCTTATAGATGTACAAATGATCGCCTTTGCGATTCCCTTCCTAACTATATATGCACATTTATATATTTGCAAAATTATTTAAGTATGGTAAAAGGAGTGCATATCACAGAAAAGTATATTGCATTTTTGACAGAAAAAGAAGACATTCAGAATTTTATTTTTACGAATCGCAATCATCTCATTATTGTGTGTTTCGTGTATAATTCTTTTCATCGATATACCTGAGAAATATTGTGGCAAAATAGAGATCGATCAGCATTTATTTATTACCTTTCTGCTTTACTAATCCTATCTCTCAAAGGTCCCTCGACAGTCCTATAACAACAACAAGGTATGCAAAAGACAAAAGGGATTGAACTGGTTGAAAAGAGCAGGTGGTAATTGGCCTCGTCAAACCGACCCCGCTGACAATGCAATCATCCAGCGAATGCATCGCCCCTCAACTTCAATTGAACTTCTTTATTGTTGTTGGCCAGGCGCCTGTTTCTGCCTACAGGCATTTGTATTGGTCTTTCGATTAAAAGCGTTGGAGCCTTTGAAGTGCGGTAGAGCTGCAGCATCTAATTTGATTTGCATCGAGTGCCAAATTCAATCACATGCCAATTGAGGCTGGGC
Organism: Drosophila glabriapex; assembly: GCA_035042305.1. NCBI lineage: Eukaryota > Metazoa > Arthropoda > Insecta > Diptera > Drosophilidae > Drosophila > Drosophila glabriapex. The sequence goes on along the minus strand of JAWNLN010000066.1, from coordinate 19,341,521 downwards.
AATTCAAATGAACTTTTGGCCAGGCTAATCAAACAGATTGAAAGCGCAACTTATTGAAGATCTCCCGTGCCGTATAACATCGATGTTTCAAGGAGACACGCAAGTCTCTCAGCTACTTAATGAACACTTGTAACCAATTAACCTTTTGGCCCAACACCCAAGGGATGCAAACTGACAGCTGGCCAAGCTGAATGTTAAATACAAAGCGCATCTATTTCAATATTTGACAATCGAGGCCAACGAGCTCAAGCGTCCAGAGCGTATAATTCCCAAAACTAATCAGCACGAAAAACGTGGCGAACCCAACGACATGTGCAAAATGAATCAAACTCCACACACACACACACACACACACACACACACACAAACACACACACACACACACACACTCTTTCATGCAGATATATATATATATATATAATCATATGGCATACCACATAAGGCCGCTTGTCAATTGGCTATAGGGTAACAGTTACAGTAACTCTAAAGTTACAGTTACATTTACAGTTACATTTACAGTTACATTTACAGTTACAGCAGCCCTAAAGTTACAGTAACCCTAAAGTTACAGTTACAATTACAGTTACATTTACAGGTACATTTACAGTTACATTTACAGTTACATTTACAGTTACATTTACAGTTACAGTTACAGTAGCTGAGTAGCCGCTGCCTGTTCGAGCACCGAGCCACAGCACGCATATTCGATGACAACACTGCTGTTGCCATACATTTGCCTCATAAGCGCAACGCTCCGAGCCGAAGTGATGCATAAAAACCATTAATCAAATTTCTGCGCGCATACCCCAAGCGGCCAGTCTGTACATAAATCGGCCAGTCCGCTTGGCGTTGTGATGTGCGTGTGTATGTTTGTGTGTGTGTGTTGGTGTTTGTGCGAGACACGTGCAGGAAACGGAAGTGTTACACTAAGCCCCTTTATCTGTAGCGTTTGTCAACTGTCAGCTGAGCTATGCAGTGAGTAGCAGCCATCTGTTATAAACTTGAAGTGGAAGATACTCGTTCTGTCTCTAAATATTTTTCAAATTTACATGTGTATACATTGTAGCATAGTACCAAAAAAATGGACTGACATGATAAACGTCCGGAGTTAGGAAAATCTTCAGGTTCTGAAACGTTTACATTCTTTATATTCTCAAATAATTTTCAAACATCGATGTTAAATCATTAAAAATCATGCTTAAAGATAGTGCTAAGGCCAACTTAAAAAAAATTCCTTTTACTACGACATTGAAATATTGACTATTGCAGGCGGAAAATCTGCGAAGAACTCTGTTATGGTATTATTTGGTATTTTTAACATAGCTGATCAACTAATGAACTGAGTTGGGATATTAGAGAGTGCTCTCCAGGCAGACAAGGCCAGGTAATATGAGTTAGTATCTCATATATTGTGTACCTCAGCTTATTTGATGCCCCAAGTTTGCCCTAAATGTTGTCCTAACTTATTTACATCGCATATCAGTTGAATTGCGGCAAACAGAGAATTGGACACGCACATTTCTCAATATTTAGTCAGTTTGTGTGCCTACGAAGTACAGCTGTTGGCCAGCTATTAACTTTTGGCCACCTTGTGTTAACCAGTCGGGTTTTAACGCAATTGGTGCCCTGGGCCATTCGCAAAGCCAAAACTTTTTGTATAGTTTTTGCCCGGCTTGCGCTCGTCTACACGTGTTTGACACACACACTAAAAGATGCAAATACATACATTAGACACATACGCACACACACCCGTACACACATACAAAAACTTTAAGCATATGTACAGACAGAAAGAGAGAGAGAGAGAGAGAGAGAGAGAGAGAGAGAGAGAGATGGTCACAACTTTATTGGGAACATGTGTTTGCGCATTTATTTGCCGGCTGATGATGATGAAGATGTGCGGGGAATTTGCTGGAATTGGGGGTCCACACATTGCCCAAGTCAAATTGATGAAGTGTAAGGAAAAAGGAATGAACAAAAACAACAACAAGACGGAGATGCAAGAGTTACGCCCTGCGTAAACCTGGAGAAAATCAAAGGCCTGACAGTCGTGGCAATCTGTTTTGTTGCTGCCATGGCTTAAGGTGCTTAGCCAGGTAGCTTTACCAAGCTCCCCATACACCCTCCATTGTCCAACTACCAATTCCTTCAGTTTTGACAGTTAACTAGAGTTGCCTAAGCCAGAGCTTTGCTTGTATCTCAATCGACTTTGCTATCAAAAGCCAAAGTAAAGGGAACAACACAACAAAATCAGAAGGTATTATATGTATACACTCCACGAAATTCCATGAAAAGCAATAGATATTTTCATTATAAAATTTAATATAAAATTTAAATTTTTTTTAGTTCCAGAAAAGTTAGCTGTTTTAAATTCACGTCGAATAAAAAAGGAATTAAATTTGTAACATTAACATAACATTTTTTATTAATATTTTTTGTTGAAATGTCATAAAAATGTTTTATGTTTGTTTTTTATCAAAAAAGAAATTCGATTTGACATCGATTGAACAACTTTTTAGAACTCAGATAGTTGGATTTTTACCCATTACCCATTCCTTAACGACAGCCTTGGTAGGTGCTCAACTGTCTGAAACTGTCGATTACCCACTTAAGCTCAATGGAACAGGTGTCCCCACTTGTCCCCACTCTATGGGATTCAGGTCGAGTGATCTTGAAACCACCCACGACAGCCCCGCGGCACATCAGAAAATATCACAATTACAAGCAAACAAATTTCAGAAATTGAGTGCGAGAATTGAGAGAGATTGAGGGAATCACTAGCAAATGTGATGCATAAGTAAACTTATATCAAACAAATCTTTTTAATCACATCAGTTTATTTTAAAGCCCAACTTACTTGTGCTAGTGTCAGCTTTAACTCTTTGCAAAATTAATCCAGCATAGATTCCGAGATGAAACAACAATTTACAAATTGAAGGTTTTGTATTTTGATTTAATTATGAGGAAAAAATATATTAAAAAATAGGCATACAACTGAGTGTAAACTCTTCACGCATAGTTGATTTGAGTATTTGTTTATTTATTTTTGAATTTACGTACTTATTTATTAGTTTTTGTTCAGTTTTTTCTCTCTCTGTATTATCAACTACCGCGTGATAATTAAAAGGCATTCTGAATGCATCGCTGACTCTGTTGGCATGTTGTTGCTTTATGCTGATGGGCGATCAAAACTGTGGGGCGTTGCCGCATTTGTGAGTATTTTTACAGCAAGACTTTCGACAGACTTTTGGGTGCAAGTGAATTATTTATTTGCCTACAGCTGTGCTCCCATTTTCACTTACTTCTTAGATTTTCGGAATTTTCAATAAAATGGCGCAATTTATTTCAATTTCAATTTCGATTATATTCGCCAATTTCCGTTAAATATCCATCCATTTTAAAAATCCTAAGCCAAGAACATATTCTTGGATAGAGTTTGATTATCATAGATTGAATAGAATTCAATCTTCTTACTTCCTCTACTCGTTCTTATTTTTAAAGACACATTCCAGATTGGCATTGTTCTGAGTTTCTGAATCCAAATATTTTAGTATAAATGTTTGCAATAATTGTTTGTTAATTTCTTTGTTTCTGAATGTAGCAGCACTTGCTGAAATAAAACTCAAAAGTGTTAAATGTATAGAATAAAGTATATAATAAGCACACAAATTTGCCATTAATTGTTAATGAAGCTAAAAAAGCGCTCGACAAAAAAAACATGCAATTATTTGCATACTTCAAACTGGAATCGATTTAACTAGCCTAATTAAGTAAATAAAAATCTTTTAATTGAATTATATTAAAATAATAGCCAAATTAAACATATCGCACATCAAACTGTCAAACCTTTGACAGCAGCCAACACTCGATATGAGGTCAATTCTCAGAGTTAAATAAATGTAAATAAATATATCTATAAGCCGTGCATATTTGTATTGAATTCATTTGCAAAGTTTGTGTGCTTATTTGCTCAAACATAAATCTATAATTTTTACAATTTGGCATGTCAAATGCAATATCGGACAGGAAATGCATTTCCCGAAATTTTTCATTAGCTACTTCTCCACAGATTTTATTGTGCACAACCACATATCCCCTAACCACACGTGTGTGTGTGTGTAACTGTGTGTGTGCCTGTGTGTGTGTGTGTGTTTTTTTGTGGCATTTGTAATGAAAATTTAAATAAATGGAGTTTTGGCTATTGGGCAAAGGACAAAAACCATGACGAAATAAAATTGCAAAACCATTCAATGCTAGCCATAGAAATTGTTAATGAAAATGCCAAGCAAAACAATTTGTTTAATTAAATAACAATTGCTCAAAAGCTTTCGATAGAAATCAAACAAATGCAACGCATTATATCAAAAACACAAAACAAACCAAATACGCAACCGGCCGACGTGTTCTCTTTTATCGCATCGCCAAACTTAACCTTCATGATAAATCAAACTTGAGCTTATCGATATAATAATATATATTTTTTATTAAATGAAAACTTGAAACGGTTATCATGTTGATCACCATCTTTTAAAACCATTTTTGTTTTTAATGAATAGTTTCTTTTTCCAATATGCAGTTTTCTGTGCCTATTACAATCTATCTGCAAATGGAAGCGAAAAATGTAATTCATAATTTTAGGTTAGCATTAATTAGCTTAGTTGATATGATTGCAAAAAATATGTTGTACAGCAGACCTACGAGTCTGGTTTGACAGACAGACATGTACAGGAATACGACTATATCGACTGTGCTCATGATGATAGTCAGGAATATAATCATATATTGCATGGCGTTGCACATCTACGGGAAAAAGTGCATTAAAATGTCAATATTTTTTAATTGGTTTGAAGCGACTTCTCAATACGTGGTTTTGAGATGTGTGTGGAAAACTGGCAAAGCATTTTTATGGTGAAAATGAGTAAAACGAAAGAAAGGAAAAGCGGTAGATGTGTGAAGCAAACAAGAAATTTCACTTACCCATTCGACACGACCAATTAACACACAAAATTGTTGCAAAAATTTGGCGTCAAACACTGCGTATGCGTGATGTCAATTGATGTTCAATGTTGCCGTTAAATGAGATTGTTGTTATTATTGTTTCCAATGTTTGTTTTGTTGTTGTCGTTGTCGTTGTCGTTGTCGTTGTCGTTGTCGAGCATAGATCAATAATTCGTATGAAATAGCAATAAGCCGCAAAGTTTTAAGCTGTTAGCTGCGATTTGTGATGACACAAATAAAGTCATTGCACATGCAATTTTTATTTGCAGCGTGGCAAAATTATTGTTCACATTTCTCTAATTTCACTCATATTCTACGCTCGCTCCCCTGATGCTCAATTTCGGCTCATTTGCCATGCAATGGACTGGGCGTTGGGCCTTTCATAAGCGCCTCATTTTTCTGGGACCATTCGCTTACTTTGTTCTGTCGTTTGTTTGTTTGTTGTTGTTGGTGTGGATGTTGTTGTTGTTGTTGTTGTTGTTGTTGTTTGGGAGCCAAAATGGAAATCAAATTAAAACTAACAACAACGTCAAAATTGCCACCTCAATAAAACATGAAGCAGTAAAAAAAAAAGTACCGGGACAAAAAGTAAACAAAAATCACCAAAAATTTTATGAACGAAAAAGCAAAGTGCGATTAGCAGATACCATTTTAATGATTCTAAATGTTCTCATATACATTTTTGATTGGGTCGCTTGGAAATTTGCACATCTAAAATATGCCATACTAACTCTGTTAGTTTTCAGGTATAAGCGCAATTGCCTATTGAGCTTGTAATTAAATTTTATGGATTTTATGTAATCAAATTACCAGACCCTTACCAAACTTTCAGTGCCAATAAGCCATATGATTTATGCGCATAATGTTAATATAAATTGACTTGTACGAAACCACTTTTGACAGTTTTAGCAGGGCAGGTTATACAGCGAGCAAATGAGCAAACGCGACAAAGCAGACAACTAAAGCCGACAATCGCAAATGCTGCGGAACGTTTTCATTTTTCTCCTGAATTCTTACATTTACACACACAGATAGACAAGCACACAGACACACACACACACACACGAAACAGAGCCGCTGCCTGCGGGACAGGCAAAAAAGTGTAGGGACTCGGCTTTGTTGTCGTTGGTGTACTTAGTTGACAAATGCTCGCAGGATGCGCATTATGAAATTTTTAATCAAATGAAATGACAATAAGATTTTCAATGAAACGAAATGTGCCAAGCATTCAGTACGAGAAGAAGCAGCATTAATGGAATTCTTACAGCAAATTTAAGTACGAAACAAAAGCTGAAATTAACGCCGAAAACTGAACTCGCTAAACATGAATATGGCAAAGATTTGCAGGCTGATTAAAAATAATTTGAAAATTAAAGCAGAGAAAAGAAAAACATAGATAAAATCTACATCAATATCAGTTTACCCATATTAATTCGAATACAGAAAATCTCAATTTGTTTGGACATATCACAGAATGGTAAAAAAAATCAAATGAAATCTACATATGGGCAGATTGACGAATATGATCAAATATATTATAGGTTCGAATACCTCTTGTATGTTTACAGGGTATAAATAAGCGACAGTATAATTGCCAAGTCACTCACAGAAAAAGCCCCGGCGGTGAAAGTCAAAGCGAATTAAAACAGCAAAGAAAAATAAAACCCAATGCAGTTTCCATATCGTTGAAGTGACAAACAAGACAAATCAAAAAACGAATACAAGTGAGAACGTTGCGGTCGGGAGTAGCCGACTGCTGAATACCCCGATGTCAATGTTATAGCAGAAAATAACCTGGGTTGGGGTGGAATGTTGTTGGTGAGAGTTGTGCCTTTTAATTTTGATGTCATGATCCATAGAATTGCCCGAATAGATCTTTAAGGGGAGTTCCCCGTAACATATCTTCATAAAAAGTATACAAGATATGCGAACTTCCTATATTCATGGGTGAATTACCAGGTGTGTTGGCATGACCCAAAATTGCATTCCAAGTTGGATGACTCTAGTTTTTAAACTATGTGAGATATGTGGCTATATCGATTTCCTGACCCCTATTGTGGACGCGGCACCCCAACCTCTACATTTTGTAGATATATCAAAAGTTTGAAGTTACTAGCTTTAATAGTGTGAATAAGTGGCATTCATATAGACGAATAGATTTCACAAAACCAATATACTCGATCACTTTCGGTATCAGAGTATAACACGAAAACCAACACATAAGCATGGGCTTATAATTCGCAAGCGCTATGTACATAATACGTAATAGACGTGGAAAAAAAAACAAATATAATATTCATGGAGGCAACATAATATAAGAAGAACACAAATCCAACTTCCATTATATTTTTTCGGGTGGCTTATTAAGATCTTTGTTGAGGATAATAAGTTACAAATATAGTTTTGAGTCTTTCTTAAATAAATATTTATAAAATGTCAAACTCTAGAATCCATTTAAGCCACACACAAATTCATATGAATCATTTGTACTTTTCGTCTTGAAATTAAATTCAGCACTTTAAGGTTTTTGCCAGAAAAAAAAAGCGAAACAAAAGTTGAAGTCTCCTTAAAACTGATTTGATATTTAACTTAATTTTTGGGACCACAAAAAATATTCTTTTGAATGTTTTTGCTCAGTCGAAAGTTTGTTGAGAACTTTGATTTGCTTTGTGCCGCAAAATTGCAGGCAACGTCTGCAATTTCGCCAGCAATTAACAAAGATAGCTAACTGATTTAATAAGTGTAACTTCACTGCTTTTAATAAAGTATTAGACTGTATTAGTCGCAAAACCGAATATGAAATGCAAGCAACTTTCACTAAATCAGAGAACAAATCGTAAATGAAATTGTTTCTGCCTGAAAGGTGCTAATTGCAGCGGTCTTTTGAGGCACACACGCACAAACAAACAAACAAACAAACAAACGAGCAACAACAAAAAACAAATTGAAGCCGTCACATGCAGCACGCAGCACGTGGCACGTGGAAAACGCGCGCGAAAATCACTTGGAAAAAACACTTGAAAAAAATACATAAGTTAGTAAGCAGGAAACATACGGGAAAAGCACGCGACATTGACGCTTCACAGCGACTGCTACTGTTCACTGTAACTGGTAACGTTCCACAGTGACTGCTACTGTTACGGCCAATGCCTCTACTGCTATTTAGAGTTACTGCTACTGCCAGACACAACGTTCACGCGCTGAACGCTCGCTTGCGACTGAAGTCGCAGTCTCTGCCTGGACCTGATAATGCCGCTGACGTTGGCGCCGACGTCGCAGCCAACAGCAGCAGCAGCAGCAGCAGCAGCCGAAGCCGATGGAAAATCGTTGCGCGTCGTGCAATTTGACTGTGCAGACGACACACAGGTTTGACCACTTTTCTCCACTGCCTGCCTCTGTGTGGTGAAAACTAGCGTCAAAATATGGACTTGCACTTGGCCACTACACAAAGCATTGGGACAGTTTGCACTTCTTAGCAGTTGCACAAGACCCTGTTATTGTTCCCTCCCTACTTACTGCTACTCCTACTCCACCAATCATTGTACTTGTATTTTAATAGGAATCAATTGTATTTTGAGTTGAGATGCAAATTTTGAAAGTATTCAATCGCATTGAAAGTTTCGGCCTGAACGCTGAAGCTGCTAGAAAGTTAATCATATAGTTTGTCTGTCTCTGTTCTGTCTGCAACAAATGATTGCTTTTTAAATGATTATATGTATTTTAGCTTTTGAAATACCAACAATCGAATCTTTCCCATATATTGTGAGTCATGGGTTGCAAACTTGACTTAGAAATAGCAAATGCTTTACTAAATCTGCCAAACTGCCCAACGAAATTAGTAAGGACCCCTTGCACTACACAACTATTCGAATGCACACAAAAAGAAATAGTAGACGTACTGAAGTCCGCAGAGAACAGGAACATGAGACGCGGGTATTATCAAAACACATAGTCGAATAAAATTAGGAGAAGATAAGAGCTGCAGACAGGCAAACGGCACAGCCCCTTTATACCTACGCCTCGAACAATAAAAGCTAAAAATAACTTCGCCGTTGAGTCCGAATCTGATTTCGATTCCGACCCAGAGCCACCTTTATTCAGCGGTTTGTGAAATGTTATGTGTCCTTGCAACCTCCGGCATTTTTGTTCACTAACTTTAGGTATTGAGGTACTGTGGCTCGGTTAGTATACCGGCTAAAACTAAGACTTGATATTAAACGGATGTGAAATTGTCGCTAAAATTATACTTGACTCTGTATCACAGCAAATGTCGAAGAAGAAGATTTCTTCTTCTTTTTTTTGGCACATAAGTGAATCAAAGTTAATATTTTCTCGAGAATGACACCAAACATAGGGTATTCAAGTGCCTTTTCATGGCAGACACTTGAATTCTATTTGATTTTTTCCACATTACATTTTTTTTTGTCTTTGACAAATGTAAACATTTGTCTCTTTTCGTTTTTTTGTCGACACGCCTCTTCTGCTGGTTCTGAGCTCCGATTAGCTTTATAGAGTCAGTGGCAAGGCGGACTGTTTTTCCCTCTATCTCTTCCTCTTTAAACTATCATCTTCTTTATTTTTATTTTTTTATTCGTCTGCTTCTGGCGGGTGGTTGTTTCCACTTTAGATTAGAGTTAATCAGCTTAGCGTGTCACTTTGACTATTAAAAACGACGTGTCGCCAAAGGGTTCTTGGGTCGTTATTGGTGGCATATCCACAGCACCAACACACCAGCAGTCGAACTCCCAAAGACACACACACACACACACACACACACACACACACACGTAGAATGGCAGACATGAAAGTAGACGCGGAAAGTGGACATACATAGGTGATACGTGAGCGTTAATTATAGTCCAGTCTTAGGGTTGACACATTGTCGGGGTAACGACACTAGGACATTGGTATTATAAAATTGTATTTTTCTATGGGAATATAGACAACGACAAAGGAGAGAAATGTAAAGCTTAATGGCATTACTTAGCCAAAAAGTTCACTGCTGCAGGAGTGCAAAGAGATCATTTTTAAAGGTCAATCGACGAGCAAACAGGCAGATATACTAAAAATAATAATAATGACAATCATCAATCAATTACTTATTGGTCAAGACATTGTTTCAGACATTGACCAAAGCAACGCTTATTTTCTTTGCCACCAATAACCAATTAGTGAAGGAGTTACAATTTGAATTTCTTACGGCTGCCAATACAAACACATCGATAATCTATGCATACTATATTTAGCCAGTTTTGTGAGCAGTTTACCTATTTAAGGCCAGTCGTGGAGCTGGTTGGCGATGCTATCTCTTGCTGGATTTTGAGTGGTCGCTGCAACTGCTCAAGACATCTGTCAAGACTTGTCAGCATCAGCATAGAAAGTGAGCCACTGGCAGCTGCTCCACATGGACTGGCCAAGTGGCCACTTGAAGTTGAAGCAGTTGCTCCACAAAAACGCAGGTGAACATTTTCACCAAACACCAGTTGACTTTCCATGACGACGCCGTCTTTGCCATAGCAAAATCAACAGCGATAGTCACAGTCACGCCTGCGTCTTTGGCTCAAGTCGGAATCTCTAACTTTGACTTTGGCAAATGAATGCAACAGCGAACAGGATTTTCAGGTTGTTTGGGAAAGTAACAGTGACGTACGGCTAACAACGTCAACAGCTGTTGCAAAAACAACAACAACAACAACAACATCATCATTAGCAACAAAAGCATACATTGATTGCCTTTTGGTATTAGTTTCAATTTATTTCACTTTGAGTGTGATGGATGGCAACAGCGACAGCTACAAACGTGGCATGCCACCACCAGCAGCAGCAGCAGCAACAACAACAGCATGGTCATCAATTTACAGACTTTACTATATGTTCGTTTTTTGGTATTTTCAATTTTTTTTTACTACTCCTGACATTTTTATTGCACACTGTTAATGCCAAAACAATTGTTGCGCCAAATAAATTGCCGGGCATTGGACACCAAATTCAATTGCAGCGGAAAATCTTGAGCTGAATTGCCAAGCAATCACCATGGGCATTGTGTATGTGTGTTTGTGTTTGTGTTTGTGTTTGTGTGGGCGTGACACTGCCTTAAAAAAGCCACAGAATCTAATTTATGAGTGCGGAGAATTGGATGTTCAGTTTCAGCCAGCAGCTAGACAATTGCGACAGATTTTCTTGGACATCGTTTAATTGCCCGTAGCTTTTTTTTATAAATGACCTGTCAAACGGCTATTGTTGCAACCGTTTTCAAATTGACTGATTACCACGCATAGTTGCTCATCATATTTGTGGCACACAGATTAACTGTTTTTCTTAACTGGATCTCCCGCTGAGAAAACAAAACAACAATTCAAATCCACTCTCTAAAAAGTCCGTCTACATATCTTAATTCGGAAAATTAAATATTTTCTTTTATAAGCTCATCTAGCTTACAACTTTTAAATAATCGAAAACTAACTGAAGTTTTCTGTCGCTCAAAGTTTATTTCTTGTAAAATCAATATATCTGCATATCTTTTTTGAACTCGATTTGCATATCGCTCTTCCTCATCACGTGTTTAATGAACTTTTGTCGTTTACTCAAGAGCTGAAACCATCTACATTCCGAGCTCAATCAGATCACTGTCAGTCAACTGTCCACCGGGTCAGAGCAATGTAATAAATTAAGTGACATTAGTCAGTCGATTAGAATGAGCGACTGTTATACCATTTCTAGCATTAAAAGATAATTTGAAGTAATTTTTTATTTATAAATTAAAGTAAAACCTGGCCTCATGGATCGCGGTGTCTGTGAGCTGTGCACATCCTGTCAACGGCTAATGTCCAACATTTTCACATTGTCTTCTTACGGGAAAGGACTAACGATTTGCATTCATTTACTTGCAGAATTCTTGAAAGGTGTAATCAAATATTATACAAGGGTAAACAGAGCGCTGAAAAATCAAGAAAAAGCTCATCAGATGATAGGACTGGTCAGGCAATAATCCAGAATGTACACATTACAAAATCCCGTCTCAGTCGGGCATTATTAAGACTTAAGTTGTGCTTTTGTTTCACACATCAAATGTATTTTTTTTTTTACTGACTGCATATTTTAATCTAGCACTGAAATTATTTATAGCTTTCGGTTATTAGATTTGGCAAAGTTGAAAAGCATTTCCTGTCAAACCAACTACTAATTAGACGCAACACCGTCAAATCAAAATACACGAATGGAAACCTAAACAGCACGACCACAAAATACACTGTACTAAGTCAAAAAAGTTACAGAGAAACAAATAAAAATAAATGTTATCAAACATTTGTTTGCTTGTTGGCGTTTTTATAAAATATCTTCATATACATATGGTCGATTACGACTGGGGCAACTAAAATTGTAATATAAAACCCTTTTCTTGTTTTCTTTTTTTTTCACAACAATTTGTGTATATAATACCCTACAAATGCCTGCCCTGGACAGAGTATGCGGTGCAGTGTTAGGGGTTCGGCACTGCATAAAATTGAATAAATAAGAGTCAAGCGAGGTATATTTATTAAATTTGCACAACATCCGCAGCTGTTGTTAACCATTTCCGTGTCCGCGCCAACTGCGAATGGCAAACACTGACACACACACACACACGCACACTCACACACACAAGTACACACTGGAATGACCAAGTCGGCAAAATTTGGGCGTCCGATGTGTGGCTGAAGAGGATGGGGGTCGGTGAGCAGCACACTTTTCGATATTGTAAAACCCGAAATATGCAAGCAATAAATTCCTGTGGAAAAAGAGCAAGCAACAAAACAAAAGCAAATACAACCGAAAATAAAAATGAAATGTAGGCGTGGCAAAATAAAATCAAATAAAATGCATTCAAGTAATGGGAGGGAGTGGTGTCGCGGTGCTGAAGGGGGATGGCTGAAGTGGGGACGGGGCGTGTCCATGCAGTGGTCATCCAAAAAGTGCAAACAGCAGCGAAAACCATATCAATAATGACGATAAAGATGTTCAGGCCTGCTGAAGGCTGACGAGCTACATGGAGGAGAAGTAGAAATGAGAAGGGTCGGTGGTGGGCGGGAGAGGGAGAGGGAGAAGGTGTGTTGTAGTTGACCATGTTCACAATATATGTAACTACAACAACAACAACAACATCAACAAGTATGGTTGTGTTTAAAGTGGTACGGTTTCAGTTGCTGCTGCTCGTTGTTGTTGTTGTGGTTGTGGTTGTTGTTGTTGGTATTGCAGGCAAATGAATTATTGCCGGTTAAACAACTTTTGGAGCACAACATATTTTAATTAAGTGCCAAAGTTAAGACATGGGAATTGAACAAAAAAAAAGAAACACAGATGCCCTTAATTGAAACTGCCAGGATCGAGCATAGATAATAAATTGATGCACACAAATATTCACAAATGGAAGAACAATGCACTCAAAGCAGGAAAACGCTGTTCGAAAATTAGGATTCATTCCGTATTAAGAACAAGCCGACAGCGTTTTATAAACAACTTTGGGTGAATAAAAAGAGTAAAATAAATTCAATTCAATTCAATGATTTCGAATTGAATACAGAAATTAAGAAATGACGCTTTGTGTTTCTTTTTTAAAAGTGCCAAAAGTTAAAAGAAAGGCAATATTTGAAACCTTCAAGTTTTGCAAGTGTTGCAAGTGCTGCAAAGTAACGGCAAACTGTTGGCGATTATGCAACTAAACCGTTATCTGAACGCCAGACCGCTGGGCAGCTTAGCAGTGTTGACTGTTTATCGCTGTGGCAAGATGAGAAGAAGAACCAAACGAACGAACGAACTGAACCAATGTCAACTGTGAATAGCAAGATATAAATGTAGCAAGATGACACAAATCATCAGCAGGACGAGCATCGTTTAAGTGTCAAGTGTCACACGCCACAGCCCCTCTTTCTATTTGGTCCCCCGACAGAAAGTATGTCAAGTAAAAATAGAAATGACAGATATGACTGATTGATTGAATGAATGAATGAATGAATATGAATGATTGACTTCATATCCTGTACGTGAATCCTCGTACTAGTTTGAATAAATATAATTATAATTATAATTAAATATATGTATGTACATGAATACTGCAACATTTATTTTTTTAACATGTTTTTTGTTGTTGTTATCTATATGTAGTATCTAAACTCCAACCGTAAATTTCATAGACTCTACTGTCTCTCAAATCAAATCCTTGACTAATACTTTCGATTCCCAAATTTACAGGACATCACAAATGTTTTACGATGTACCAAGCTCAAGGATGTTTGTGGCATTTATCTTAAAAATTTGTTTTGCGACTGGAAAAAGAAAAAATCTATTACCGCGGCCTCTTTTCCGCTTTGTCAAAGTGCGACCCGCTTGACCCAAGGTTAATGCGGGTGCTGTGGTGTCAAAGGTGGGGAGGAAGGGATGTCCTGGTCGTAACGTGGACCGCAGTCAACCGCAAACTTATGGCCCCGCGGCAATTTAACGCTTGCGATTTTTGTTACGGGATTTGGCCACGTCGGGGGATTGCGATTGAATGCCAAAATGCGAACAAATTTTACAAATGCCGCTGCATCTTGCAGGAGACGGCGACGCGACTGCGAAATGCGCAATCAGATGGGTGGATGGGGAATAGGGGATTGACGACTTTTGGGGGGGGGGGGGGGGGCGGGTGTTTTGGAGGCCAGCCTGCTCGTCACGCTCTGGAGCTTCCGTTTTGCTGTGGAGCTTACAAAATTCACACGCTGCACTTTCCTTTCGTTATTATTTTTTTAGGTTTTGGCTTTTACTTCTGCCATGTGCCGTTCAAGTGCCTTATTCGCGTCTCAGTGCCGGCTCTGGCCACGCCTCTTTTCCCTGAGCGCCTTCAGCAAACCTTTGGCCAAATGCAATTTGCTTTTGTGTGTTTTATTGCAGGCACCACTAAGCGCCTCATCCCGCACGCAGCGGCTGCAGCAGCTGCCTTTTTGGTTTTGGCTAATTAAATTTTATGCTTGGTAATTTTAGAAAAAGGCCTTCCACGTTCTCTTTTATTATTATTATTATTATGTTTTTTGTTTGGTCCGCAATGGGTAGCGGCTGTTATAGAAGCTAGGGGTTTGGGACTTGGGGCTGGTACGGCGTAAGTACGTCCCTCAGTGTGTTTGCTTTGCCTTGGTGCAATTTGCAAAAATCGCACAAGCTGCGCATAAAAGAGGCGACCGGCAAATTGCAGGCAATAAATAAAACATCCACGAAAAATCGCTGCATACTCTCAGGCACAGCAGGGGATTGGGGCGCGATGGGTGCTTCACAGCCAAAATAGCCGCATTTCTTTGCACCGGAAATTTAAAAGGCCAAGCAACAGCAACAACAACTGATATAAGCACACTGAACTAAACAAAACTTAATTAGCCATACAAAAACTACTAAGCAACTACTCGGAGCCAAACTCGTTGCCAAAAAAAAAAGCATAATATTTTCTTACGAACCAAGATTCGAACTAAGACCTCAGCAACTGAGACACTAGCTTGAAAAGTGGATCAATATGCAATCTTGACTGAAATTCATCGATATTATTTGTCTCAGTGCAGAGCAGCAGCTGCAGCAATTAGAGTGCATTAACTTTAATTGAAAAGTAAAATAAGAAAAACTTAAAGTTGAAACAAAAATAAATGATTAATAAATCACACTGAAAACCAAATAGGCAATGTGTTAGAGCCGTCGCCTCGCCTTATGGCGCCCAAATGCATGCAACATTAGTCAGTGGCAGCTACTGATCCTTTAGTCTGGGAGCAGAAAAAAAAAAAAGAAAACCAAACCGAGCCCCACGCATCATAACAATACATAATAAATATCAGTTGATGCGACAAGCCAACAATGAAATCGATATTCGAGCGACAGCGAAATGCAGGAAAAGCTTCGTGCAACATAAAAAACCGTTTGTGAATTCCATGGGAAAACACCAAGCACAATTCTTATCGACTGCAAAATGCTCTACAAAAGTGTTTTGATGAATTTTCAATTGCTTATCACTTGAATCAAGTTCGCCTTTGATTTGCACTTAATCGAAACATAGTTTTTCGGCATAACACTAATTTTAATAGGAATCTCTTTAATATATTATATAAATCTATATTAACCTTTTAAATTGTTACTGGCTCCCGTTGAAGGGATGATCTTTCAAAAACATTTTGCTATAAAGAGTTTTTAAATGATTTTTATATTTTAATTACAGTACAACATTTTTTTTTGGATTTTACAGCTTACGCAGTGGCTATCTCTACGTATAAATTTAAGATATCTATTATATTATACATCCTCACATTATTTTATTTAAATATATATAAATAAGTATATCTGTTTTTATTTATTATGCTTCGCAAAATACTTGTGACCACGTTAACAACATTAAAGTACAGTCAATAAAATAAAAAGCATTAACGTAAGCTTTCAACTTTTTAATACCTGCATTCTATGAACAGTATTTGAAATGGAAATACCAAAAAAGTAGTAAGTAATTCGGTAATAAATGTTGGTTATTTATGTAACCTTCAGGTCACTGCAGGGTATCAGAATATTTGTGTAATCGCCACACGCGTTTTCCCATCGTCTCTTTTTCAGTGGCGTAAAGATTTTTCGATTATGAAGAAAAATGCACAGCTGTCGGACGGACAGACATTTATCACTTGGCGCAATGGGTGGCAGCAACAGAGGCAACCCAGACAACTCAGGCAACTGGGGCAACAAAAACAACTGAAGCAACAAAGTTGTGACTCCCAAGAAGCTAACGGCTGCATTGCAGCATCCTGCTTCCTTGAAAAAAATACATGGTGCCTGTCAACCAGCAATTAAAATGAATTTTTTAAGTTGATTAAAATGTTGATCGCTTAATTTGATCAAATTATGTATGTGTGTGCAGCTCGTTGACGACAACAACCACATTTATAACGCAGCAAATTAACTTTGCATCCGAAAAATAAAGTCGAGCGAGGCTCATATGTGTGTATGAATTTTATCTTAACTTTGTACGCTATTAAATTTAATTGTCGAGGGAATTCCAAAAAAAAAAAAAATGGAATGGCTACTGTGTAAAAAACGAACGAAAGGCAAAAGATGAACACGGCTACTCGGTACGGAAGAGAGAAAGAGTATAATATAACGCTTTGGTAAGAGGCAGCAAACATTTAATAAAACTTGAGTTGTATGGCAACAAGTTATGCCACGAAGAGGTGTTCAAAGTCAAGCACAAAAATTTGCAAAAGCAACAAAAACTAAGTGTGAGCCTGTGTCTCAGGCAGGAGTCGGATATTAAAGCCCAAAAGCAAAAAACAACTGAATCTCTGACAGCAGTTAGGAGACTCGGCAATCTCTGGTTCTTATGATTTGTGTATATAAGCACGCATAACTAAGCAACGAACAATTTTTTCAATTTCTTTTAAGCATTACGAACTTCTGCATTATTTAACATGTGTATGCATGTGTGTGTGTGTGTGTGTGTGTGTGTGTGTGTCTGTGTAACGATAAGACACTTAAGCACCTGCTGGCGATCTTTTTTACTGCGGGTCCCTTATGATATTTGGCTCAGAGTAATTAAAACTGCAAACTTGGCCAACTAATAACCGGACTATTCCAATTATGAAATGCCAGCAGTGTTGTCAGATTCACAGCTCCACACTTCTCACCCAGCCCACTCTGCGATGCAAAGTTTTCAGCAAAGCAAAAAAGCAATTACACGTGGCTCCCTTAATGCTCAAATTTTCGTCAACTGAAGAATATCTAGAAGCGCCGTGTCCAGAAAAGTATATTAAATACAATACAAACGAACAATACAAACAATTTCAATTTCAAATTACATTGATATTTAGCTCTTACTATGCTAACATGGTCTGGCAACAAAAGCATTGTTTGCCTTTTCATCACCCATCCTTATCCTTAAAGGATATTTAATAATTGATTTGGTTCCGATTTACTCTGGTGCTTTTGGATTATTTGGCTGCCAGTATTTAATATACTCGGCAGGGTTCTAGTGAATAGTTAGTTTCGAAATGGCAATTATCACCCTGCAGTTCGAAGCAAAAATACAAAGTGTTTTAAATGCAGATTAAAGCATACAACACAATTTGCAGCAAGACACAATAAAAATAAAACTCGATTTTCAAAATTCCCAAAGAGCAAAAATAAAGTCATCCCAAATGCAAAATGTTATGTGTGTTTGCTTTTATATCCCATAACAATATTGAAATAGCGAACCACATTGAAATATACTCATACTGAATAAAATACGAGCAGGGAATTTTCCCAGTTGGGTTAAATTTTTCTAGTCGTTTGATTGACAAGGCTACCGTTTAAATAATGGGGTCATTGAAGTCGGCTAAGCCACTAGATCTTTGATCATTCAAAGACTGGCATACATTTTGGGTATTGTGAAATTTATATTTAATATTCGCCAATACTTATGCCTTCCTGATGGCCAATGTGAAAGATATTTGTTGTATCTTAGGTATTGACTTTTAACATTGCATATTTTAGCTAGCAAGCCTCACAAACTAAAAAAGTTGATCAGCTTTTGGAATTTGAGTGTTTGCATTATGCATAATGCATTTCGCATGCATATGCCTGTCAAATAGGCAAGCAGGCCGAGAATCTGTGCCAGTGTCAGGACCTTCTGCATACATAAGCACTTACTCGCAAACACTCACACACACACACACACACACACACACACACACAGACGCCCGCACACTCAACGCTAATGGTTCACTCTAGCCTGGTGGGTAGACGATAGCCGGCTGTCAGTTTATTTAATTGAAATGTTCCTGGCAACCTATAAATTACAAACACATGCAGCGTGCATATGTGCACACACCAACACACACCAACACACACACACACACACACAAACTTACTGGCATACATTGGCAGCTGAAATTTTATGCATGCCAACCCTCAAAACAAACAAAAACCAAAACCAAACTAAAAAGCATGCTAAGCTACTATGGCATATACCCTGTAATCAATTGATTCCACTATTCAGCATAGTAAACTATTCATGGATTAAATTCCATTCTTAAACAATTTATAAGCCATGAATCCGCCAAAAACAAAATTGTGAAACAGAAACTTTTTATAACAAAAAATTGTGCATTAAGCATTTGAGCAACATAATTTAAGCAATACGAATGTAAATAAGCATATATACAGGATTTAATGTTGTTGATGATTCTCTTTGTGTAAATATGATTTCATTTTTGGCATATGTTAACCATTTTGAAAAAGTTTTCAGGGTGTAGAAAAACAGACCCGTTCAGAAGTGGGCATACTTATTACAAATGTGCAGAGTGGAATGCTTTTTGGAGCCAAACCATCAGATATCCAGCCAAACAGCCATCTTGACGGTCAATTGCACTTCGCAAGTGACAAGTAGCAAGTGCAGCAATAGCCTCGGTTTTTAATAGTATTAGCAGCAGCAGCAGCAGCAGCAGCAGCAGCAGCAGCAGCAGCAGCAGCAGCAGCAGCAGCTGTAGCAGCATCAATTACGTAAAGGGACAAAAATAGTATCGCCAAAAAGAGGTCAATTCCAAATACTGGATACATTCGCTAACACCTCCAAAGACATAAAGCAAGTCAAATTATGGCAAACTTTGCTGTAAGGGTAAGGCATCGTACAAAATATTGGTTCCCTTTGCTGGACGGCAAAACTACATGTGAGATGATTATTAAAAAAATAAAAACATCAATTTATATTTGAATTTTATTTCTTGTACTTAAAATAAGCATAAAATAATTTGAAAACGAGTAAGAATGCTGTACTTCAGCTCTTTTTCGATTTTATTGCCAAATTGCACTTTTAAAGTTCTTCACACTTCACTGGGTCTTATTTCTTATTGTCAGCACATGTGCAGAATGGTATTAATGATAGTAATAAGATCAAAAGGAAAATAGGGTTGAGCAATAACTTGGATATTTCTTAATCGATATTGATGAAATCGGTCCAGTTGATTAATAATATATAAATGTATAAATGTAAGATATAAATCAATAAGAAGCCACAGGCCTTAAAAATTTGTTATTTTATTGGTATCTAAAATCGATACTTATCGATATTCGCAAATCGCTAGCAGGTATCGATAAAATGAAATCAACTTGATCTGCGCGGGGTAGTTTGTTCCAAGGAATAACTTTTTCCATAATCGGAGCATAAAGTATATATTATTAAGCAACAACACACAAAGGAATCAGAAGCGCTTCCATCAACATGTCAACAAATACCAATTAGGAAACGCAATGTGCAGGATCTTAAATTACGACAGCAATAGCACCAAAAACCACACCGGCAAAAGCAGGCAATGTCTAAGTATAGGATCGAATTTTGAAACGTGTGAGACGTTGAAGGACTCAGGAGGGAACTCTAATGGCACAAATCGATACGTGCAATGGATCGTTTATCTGCTGGATAACAGCCAAGCAATGGCCGAAGCAGGTGTAATGGCTTCCTAAGCACACGCACACACTTACACACACACACACACACACACAAACACACACACATACACACGCTCACGCACACTCTCAACAAACAGAGGCACAATTTGCATTCGGCTTAGTTACAGTTATTTAATACCCATGCACACACGCACACACACACATACCTACTTGAGTACATGTGGTTGTGCTTGGCCAAGCAAATGAAGCATTGAAGGACGAGCAGACGAACGAGTCCTGGTCATTGCCTACTATTCTAAACTCAACCCAACCACTAAATATGCATTCGTGAGAGGGCTGCTCTGGCGCGCATATGGAGACGGTGACAAAGGTGTAAGGGGGGGCGATGCCAACAGTGTGTACTCCCAAAATAGTTGTCGTAAAGTGTAAAGTCAACATTTTGTGCTGCAATTAAGGCCAAATTGCAAAAGCAAATAAATTTGCCAAGTAAATCGGTTGAAATTCACACAACTGACAGCTGGGAAATGGTGACCAATCGAAAGCAGAGTCTCTTTCTCCCTCTCTTTCTCTGCAGCCGCAGGCACATAGCTTAAGAATTTATATGCTTCTTCCTGCAAACTGATAAATCGGATAAGGTCTTCAAATGTATAATTTAAGTAAATCCGTGAAGAATGTGCTTAAGGCGGAGCCTGTTGCATTTCGAGTCTTGTTTTTCAAAAGTTATTTCCATGCAAAGTTTGGACCTATCTCTACATTCCTTTGCGGCAGTCCAAAAATCGTGATATCAAATTTAAACATTATATTATTCTAGACGCCAAGCAAATATCTAAAAAGCACTATTTTTCCAAATTGATTTCATAATACTTAAAATGAAAACAGGGATTTGTACGTCTTAAGCCAATTTTATTGAATTGAATAGTTTTCAATTTTGAAATTATTTATCTCGGTCCCATAGCTTAAGACTCATGAAACGCACATTTTGTGAGTTTGGACTGGATACCTTTATACAAAATAATTTATTTTTAAGCGAGAACAAAACTTTAATTTAAAAGACGGATATATATTTAAGGCTTAAGCAAGATTAAGCATTAAAGCTGAGCGAGTTTCGCTCACATAAGTAAGAAATTGTCGAACAGACAGACAGGGGTATATTGAGTCAGCTATTTATGCTGATCAAGAACTAATATACTTTTTTGGGGGAGACGTTACCTTCACACACGTGACGACCAAATTATAATACCCTTCTTAAGGATAATGGTCGCACACAAATTCAAGCTGACAGACCAGGGCCAGCCTACAAAAGCCTTCAAGCCATGCTATCAACGACAGAGAGGGAAAGTGTGCGATCGCTCGGCGGCCAAGGGTGCAAAGGTCGAAGGGTTCGTGGTGTTAAGGCAACACACATGTTGGCCATGTCAGTTGACGTCATTTTGGGCTGGCGAACTCCTAGTTACCACAAGTTTTCTCCGTAACGTATGTTTTGATTGTGGTTGGCATTGCCGCTGTATTTGTGAATTGCCAACCAGATTTCGTTAGCAAATCTGATTGAGATTCTGATTCTTGTTCGGTTACAGGTTGCGCTTTAGTTTAATTGTGGAATTGCAACTGGTAGTTTTTTAATACCATTTGCGGTTAGCTCGGTATTAGTGGTGCTTTTTATTATATTTCATTCGATTTTAGTGACTTTAAAGATTTATGTTTACTGGCGCTGCATGTGCGGGACATCAATTCAAATTGTTTATGGCATCACATGGCGTATGCGCAATTTGTTATAATAAACATGTTGCTCGCCAGTTTGAACATTTCACAGCCTTTCCCTCCGTTCATCCTGTCAACTTGTCAAACAATTTATTACGCCTGCCCACCATTGTCGTCCCTTCCAACCGCACCGAACCCAAGGCAACCTATCACATCATGATTTATAGCTGGCCGCCTGGTTTAAGTTGTCGCCTCCGGTTGCCATTTCTTTTCTTTACTTGCTTTGTTTTTTTTTTTTCTCAAAAATTTAATTTTCTCGCATTGTTTGTTGATGCCACATACAAATTTCTAGCTGGATTTTCTCTTTTTCTTTTACAAGCATAATTGATGACGCAGCAGTGTATGAATTTCAAACTCATACTCAAGTGTGTGTGTGTGTAATATATATAGTATATGCTGCTAGATGTATGTATCCTCCTTGTGTACATCAATTATACTCACATATTAAACCTCACAGGCTACTCAATATGACGAAAATAGATTTTTATTGAAAACTATAGAATTATATTAAGCCATCTACAATTATGCCTATCCACCCTCGCAATTTTTCTAGATAGTGGAGACTCATTATCATCATATTTATGTACATACACAGATCGATGTGTATACATTTTTTTATGGCTTACTGCCATCAAATATGCCATGATAATTGTTTTCTAAGATTCCGATTTGTCAGGTAATTAAATCAATAACAACAGCATCAGCTGAAATGAACCTCAATCATTGCCTCCTGCATAATTGTGCTTGGAGTTCAAGTAAATTGATTGCTCCCCCCCCTAATTGACAATCAGATCGGCAATGGTCACGGACCAGGAGATGCTCGGTTGAGTGGCCAGAGATTCGAGTTAACCATTAAAGCAGTCTCCAGTTGACAGTTGGCCGAGCTGCAGCTGAGGCTGGAACTGAAGCTCATCGGTCTGTCAATGGGAAACCTTTTTGCACCCGCACTTTGGTATCTATTACAATCAAATTGCAAATTAAATCAGAGAAACGGAATTAAGCACTTGCGAAGGAAACGCAGGAAGTCCAAAGCACCAAGAGTGACAAGCGAAATTCAGAAAAGCCAAGCCACGGCTAAAGCAAAGCTGAAACTGAACTGAAAAGGGAATGGCAAAAAAAAAAAAATAGCAGCAAAATCAGATTTGGTTACGATGCTGTGTAACCGCAACGTGGAAACTCTGGAAATAAGATGAAAATCGCTTAAATGCGTTAGTTAAACAAGTCAAGTTATAAGTTCATTTTCCGGCAACCGCACACATCCGGCGAAGGTAAATGCAAATACCACAAAACCTCCCTCTGACACACAGAAACAGCTCACCCCACCGACCCTCCCCAAACCTCCATCCATCCTTTCTCTCTGCCCCACGCTACACCACACGGCAGCTGTCGCCAGCAGGCTAGCGAAGCGTGTGATTCCATAAAATCGTGGCCAGCTCGGAACTGGTAAGGGTAAAGCTGAAGATAAAGGTAAAGGTAAAGGAAAAGGAAGGGACTGTGTGCGTCCAGGGAATCATTGTCGCTGCAAGCGAATGCGAGCAGCATACAGAACATGGCACCAGCAGTAGCTCCAGCAACTGGCCAGCAACCAACTAACCATGCAGCAAAGTCAAAACTGTCCCCACAACAGCCCACGCCTTGAAGCAGAAGCAACACTGAACCAAACTTAAAGCTAGCGAAAGCAAGTGAGCGTGATCCAGTCGGGAGTGACCGGACTGCCACATACCCTGTACCTGCGTAGACACAAACAAGCAAACTCAGCGATTTACAAAATCTAGTGCGCTTCGCAAAATGTATTTTTAACGTGCCTCTAAAACAGAATAATTTCATTGCAGGACATCCATCCAACTATAATATTTATAATCTATGTGTTCTATAAGACGTTGAGCTTCGTCTCTTTGCTGCACGATTTAGTTATACTCTTTTTGCAATCGGCAGGGTGTATAGCTAAAAAAAAAAGAAGAAAAAAAACAAAACCAAAAAATGTGGGGGAAACAAGCTAACGCTCCCAGTCGTACATTTTGTGAGGGTCTCCAGCTTCGCCTGCGCTCGAGTGCTCCGCCACTCAACTGGACTAAACTGACGACAGCGCGGCTGGGAACTGAGCATTGGGAACTGCCAACTGGGAAACTGGGCAACTGGGCAACTGGGCAACTGGGCACAGGGAACTTAGGCAGACGTCCGCTGGTTTCTGGCAACTGGCGATTGGGAGCTGCTAGCTGAAAGATGAAAACTGGTAACTGTCAACTAGCTGCAACAGCCTCAGCATCAGCATTGGCCAATGGAAATCGCTCACCCCAGCAGAAATAAAAAAAGAAAATGCAATTCCCCAAACAGCAACGAAAATTCTTTGAAGTCGGCACTGTAAAGCGGGAATTTTCAGAGGGCAAGCAAACGCTGCAGTGGGTGAGAGCATCGAGTATTGAGCAGTTGCAGATGCAACTACGACTGCAGCTTATAGGGAGAAGCAACCTTATCTAATACCGCATATTTGTGTCAAAGTTGTTAAAGTGCCAAAACGACCACAGAAATGGCAGGCAAAGGGTTGGGCCAAAGCAGACTGTAAAGTGAAGGGAAACGTTTAATTAGCGTAAGTAAGTGACATAGAACTGTCAGCCATTCATTGGGTGACAACAACAGCAAGACTTAACCACTAATGCTCTCAATCAGTCCCACCGCCACACCAAGCCCCAACCCGACATATTCACCCAAACCCGTATATGACAGTGTGTCTGTGTGTGTGTGCGTGTGTTCGTAGGTGTGTGTGTATTGGGCAACCAATTTCTTTTACAAACACTTTGGTTACGACTCGAAGGGGGCGTTAAACGTTTTAGTGCAATTGTTGATCTGATATGGGATGCGTCTACCAAGTTAGCCATATGTACAATGCGGCTTAGAGGACCCTAAAAATTCGTTTTGGAACGTTTTCGAGGAATTTTTTAAATTTCAAGATATTTCAACGTTTTACGGATTGGGATATTATATAATAGCATATTCATTAGTGATTAAGTTTAGTTTTTTTTTTTCAGGAAATGGAACATTATTAGTTAAAACCTTATTTCGATGTTCAAACAGTAAGAACAAAAAATAAAAGACAATTTTATATATATGTTTTTTATGAAAGATATTATATATGTTTTCTTTGATCTTTGACCTTTGGCATTCTGAATTAAGATTGACAGATTGAAAAATTTAAATAAGATCAGAATAAATCAAATTAAAATAAAATTTATTTCTTTAATGGCGCCAGGAAAACATTACGAAAACTTTTTGAAAGCACTTTTTAATCAGTTTGCTATCCAATGAAGTAATGTGAGAAAAACAGTGCGCTGTATTTGAAATGCAGCCAACGTTCAGACTGCATTTTAAGTTGAAGTCTCCAAGTTAAAGCTGAATTTGACGTTATATTGGAAGCTCATGGCAGTTTTTTCATCACGTATATATGTATATATAACGTATACGTAAACGTTATTTAAAGCTTAATAAATGATTCTATGCTGTCGGACAGTGACTGTGTTTCTGACTGCGGCTGAATGTGGCTGTGTGTGTGTGTGTGTGTGTGTGTGTGTGTGTGTGTGTGTGTATGTATGTGTGTGTGTGCGTTTGAGCCATGTTAGCACCCTTCTGGCATGCATCCAACATATGCAGGCAGTGCACGCCATTTGCCATTAATATGGCGCACAGTTAGACATTTTAGCCATTGGTCTTCTCCGGTTACACCCTACCCTAGACCATAGGCCACCCTGCACGGCACTTCCATCACCGCAGCTCTTAACATTTTCTAAATGCAACTAGTAAAATTGTACGAATCTCATTTCTTTGTGCCCACAACTGTGACCGTCTATGTCGATTAAGAGATTTAACGGCCACAAACTGAATGACCAATTTTGGGGCCAAAAGCATAGGGATGCCGATTCTGATAGTGATGTTCCGCACTCTCCTGTGGCTGTTGGCCATAGCGAGCGCTGGATGCATTTAAATTAAACTTTAATTTCGACTGCTTAAATACGAAGTCTGTAAGCTAACCAACTGCTCAACTAGTTCAAATCAAAACAAAGTCCACACAGATGGCCCCCAGTCCTCAGATCTCCCCCAGATGTATTGTCCACTGTATGTATGTGTGTGTGTTTGTGTGTGTGTGTGTGTGTGTGTGTGTGTTGACATGACACCAAAGCGACTACACTTTATAGTTTTTGAGTAAGCACACAACAATATGAGCGAGCAAGTGCATAAATGAATGACTCGACACTCCACTGGTTGTCAAGACAGACAGACAGACAGACAGACAGACAGACAGGCAGACAGGCAGACAGTGAGGGGAAAAGAGAGCAGTTCAGTTCCTCAGTGCCGCATGCATGTACGTATTCACATAGTTATATATCTATATGTACGGGTGTGGCACGTGTCCTGTGACTCCCAAAGACAAAGAGCAATAAGATGACTTCAAGAGCTCATGCTCTGCATATAAAAGAGGATTATAAATAACTAATGCGGTTTGCAGCGTTTACTATTTACAGAATAGACACCAGTAATTGACTAACTGAATAGTAGTAGGCCACTTTAGTTCTGAATTTCAATTCACAACCAACTCTCATTATTAACTGAAAAGTTATTTGGAGCCATTATTTTGTAGCGTTTGTTATATTTCTATTCGCAAAATTGTAATTTAACTTTTTCACTTGAGAAATTTACAATACAGAAATAAAATTATTTAAGAGCTACATTTTTGTTATTTCAGAATTATAAATTTCTAGAGCGATTTTGATTTACAACATGAAATATATGTTGCGCCAAAGATAACCTTTACATACTACCACTAACTTCAACTTATTCTGAATAATAGCTAAATACTCTTTGTAAAATATCTTTGAGCGAATAATGTGTTTTAGAAAACGATAATCTGTTGCATATTATTCTTTAAGAATCGCAATTTAATTTAGCATCTCATCAGTCTCATATTAAAACTATCAATAATGGATATTTAGAGCATTTTTGCTTCGGATTTTCGTCACTTGGACTATTAATGGTCGTTGTCTTGTTCTTGTTGTTGTTGTTGTTGTTGTTGTTGTTACAGCATCGTTCCCTGGCTTTTGCAGTCTGTTTTAGTGCACGCCTGATACCCATACACCTTATCATACTTATACCTAACTACATATGCGATGTCTTTTACGGGCTCTACGTGCGTTTTGAACGGTACCGCCAACGCCAACAAGGGCGGCACCCGAGCAGGGGTTCAAAAACGTACGTCATTTTGGCAAGTTTACAGTAACTAAATTTGATGGGATTTGCAAGATGTTTAGTTTCATGATGGCACTTTTTTCTGGATTTTAAAGATTTGCTTGGATTAGAGTTTTATTTAATAATTTCTTGCTTAAAAAAAACATGTGTTGCATTGTTATGTGAGGAACTTGTGCTTTTAGTGGCTTAACTGGGATTTTAGTATCTTGGATTTTGTTTTTAACAAATGTATATAAATATGAGCAATGAGTATCGCTTAATACGTTTTCTTTATGAGTTGAGAAAGATCCCTTATGGAGACTGTGCCACTGTTCGGTAACCACTCAACTACACAAATATTATTTAATATGAAAACTCACTTACAACATTTCATTTAAAAAAATATTATTCTTGACGTGATTTCAACTGAGAGAACTCGTCGAATGGCACAGAAACCGTGAGTGTGAGTGCGAGAGACTGAGATAGAGAGAAAGAGAGCGCACTGTAGAATAAGTGAGATGGAACGAGTGACAGTTGTACGCATACTTCAATTAGCACATCATTTACTTTGGACTCATCAAAGTTCATCAGAGCGCTAATTGAAGCGCTTTTAGTTTAAGCCATAAGAGCCAGGGCGAGTGTGCTTGGTTTTTAGTGTGGTGACTGAATACTGTATATGGCAGACATAGATAGATGTGTGTGTGTGTGTGTGTGTGTGTGTGTTTGCTTCAAAGTGTTGAGGTCAGCTCTTTGCACCTTTATGCACTTATTTAAGGAAGTTGTGCTTGCCCCTGACTGTACAGTGGCTTTTACCATTAACCACATATTCCCAAATGACAAGCCACACTATGGTTTTCTCTCTATTTCCTGCTTTCGCTGTATCTTTCCTTATTTCACGTTCAGTCAATTATTTTGTAGTTTTTGCGGTTCCTTTTGGCTAATTAAAACCAAAACAAATGCAATTGTCACCGCTGGCAAAAATAGAAAAAGCTGTCAACGCTACAACAATGTTAGGGGGGGGGGGGGGGTTTGTGTAGGTATGTAGGTGTGCAGGTGTGCAGGTGTGTAGGCGTGTAGGAGGGAGTGTGTCATTGCTTAGCCATTGCAACAACCGCAAAAAACAAGCAGGACAATGCAAATGAAGTGGGCAGGTAAGTGGGCGCAGGACGACGAGAGCAAAAGCAGCATAAAAAAAAGTCAAAACTGGTAACGAGAAATGCACAGAGACAATGAGTGTCACTGGAGAGCAACTAGCCCCTGTCTCCCCAGCTTTTGAGGTCCCCTCGCAATCACTCGCTGCTGCTTTGTGTGCATCCGTTTGCTTTGTTGTTTTATTTGCTTTGAAACATATTCCCACTGCGAGCTGTGGTATTTAGTTGTTGTTCTCATTTGAATATGTTGTTGTTGTTGTGGTTTCATTTATATCACTGTCGGACAAGGGGGCCCAAGAATCAACAGAGAATAGATTGCCATAATTGCTGGGTGGACCGACCAGTTGCAAAGACTTTTACAGTGGTGCTCTTTGTAATGAGCTAAAGGGCTTCAAATAAAATCGAATTGATTTAAATATAGTTATTTGAAATATACATAGTCTATATACAAAACTTGCTTCAAAATCCCCAAAGCCAGATAAACCGCAACCCTAAATTTAAGCGTAAGCATTACTGAATTATTTGTTGTTCAAATTTCTTCAAATTCATTAAAATACATTCTTCATATACCTTCGAAAACTATTCTTAATTCCCCTCAGATATATTCGTTTCAAAATATATATGTATTAGAAGTGTATTGGGTTGTTTTGCCTAAAATTTATTAAAGCCTGGTTAATGTTTTAATTGATTGTCTTAGACAGATAAAAGTTAGCCGATCCAATTTTTTATTTGAACCAGACTTTATCGATCAATCGCCAAATGTGAAGAATATGAATATATGTCATTTTGGGAGTAGTTCACTCAGTATGCATATACATCCATTGCATACATTTACATTTATTTCTTTAATAGTCTAGCTGCTTACAAACTAACTGAACTGCCCCAGATAATTCAGAGAGGCGCAAGCCAAGCCAAGGCAGGCATTGAGGTGATATATGAAACAAACAGTTGGTGCCAGCTATTGTTGAACTACAAATATATTGTTTGAATTCAAGTGTTGTCTGCTCGTCGCATGTCCATGCCAAGCCCGTGTCAAGCCATGATATTACTGCCACCCTCATCATCTGGCTTCCGGTTTGTGGGAAGGGGGTACAATGGTATTGTATGCGGGTGCATGGCAAACTAATGTCATAGTCACGCCGCATGACGTTGACAACAGTAATGTTTATGTTGATGATGTTCATGTTGATGATGATGATGATGATGATGATGATAGCGGTGGTGGTGTTCGTGGTGGTGGTGGTTATGGGTGTACAGGATCAAAGCAACACCTGTGCATTGAGCGACTGCCACACATGGTGTTTGTGTTATGAGTAACATTTGCTATCCGCCATTGTTGGCAACTTGAAAGTGGATGCAACAGTCGCTGGTTTGCCATATGCATTTCTTTGTCTACCGTAATGCAGGCAGTTGTATAACTCACGCATATCTCTCTCTCTCTCTCTCTCTCGCTCTCTCTTGCACTTGCTGCACTATTGCTACATTTCTGTTGCCACAAATGAGCAGCAAAACTGAGAATCGAATGCCAACCGCATATTGCCTGCCATGCTGAAACACGCAACAAAGAACAGCAGCGAACTGCAAAAGGCGAAAGGCAAATGCCGTTGCCAGCGTTGAGGCATTGATATGCCAGGTATATACAAACAAATGTACATGCATATATATGTACAGGGCAGGGGTGGGGGGAAGCGTAGGGATCGGCTTATGTGTGTGTGTGTGTGTGTATATGTATTTATAGGGCCAAAAGACTTCAATTATGGCAATGAGAACGCTGGATAACTGTATGTTGCATCACCACCCGACTCGTTACTGTCGCAATGGCGGCTAATGGCAACAAATTTTCAATGTGCGCCATCTGTCTTCGTCTCTCACTCCTGCTCTCCTTCTCTCCCCCTCTCCCTCGCCCTCTATCTCTCTATCTCTCTGTGTGTGTGCGAATTTTTATTTCCCTGCAAAGCTGACATCGTCTTTTGTGTATGACAAATGGCAAAAAGGCTCGCTGGGTCGGCAATCTGCCGCTCTGTCTCTGTCTGTGTCCCTTACTGCCCTCCTCTCTTTCTCTCTCTCTCTCTCTCTCTCTCTCTCTCCCTCTCCTTCTCTGTCGTCTGTCGCTGCCTTTGTGTCATTGGGTCGGCAGTTGCATGCGCTGCAAATGTAATAAGTAATGCATGCATAATAAAATAGATATGCCTTTGTATGTGTGTGTGTGTGTGTGTGTGTGTGGGTGTGTGGGTGTGTGGGTGTGACATACTTTTAGGCGTTGCATAGCAAATTGTGAGCTTAGAACAGTTATAAATCATATTGTCCGAGAATGTGTGTGTGTGTGTGTGTGTGTGGTGGGGGGGAAGTGTGCGTATATGTGAAAAACGCACTTTTTTAATAAGAGGGAAAGAAAGGAGAGAAATATATATGTGTATGAATATATATGTTTCCGATATAGCACGGCGTTATCCAAATCAAAAATTGTACTTTAACAAGTTATAAACCAGATTTTCTCACTCCCCTGCTGCGTTTCGGTTTTTATGCTATGGTCGACAAAGTGCTTGAGGATCCACGAAAGCTGAGTTGGCTGCCCTCCTGGCGAACATGTCAGCGACCTCTGTTGACGGAATGCCAGTGTGCCCTTTGACCCAGTAGATTACCACCCCATTCCTAGCCTACAGTCTACACATAGTCTACACACTGCGATACCATACCATCTTTGAGACAACCTTGCAGGTTTTCAATGCCTTGATAGCTGCATGACTGTATGAAGAAATGTCTTTATGACAAGATTGAGGGAAGCGCACCGTTCTATTTCGTATATTATTTCCACACTTCATATAAACTTATGCATGCATTTATTAAGCAGCAGCCTGGGCGTATGTGTAACTTGTGAGAAGCTGGGAGAAGCTGGGAGAAGCGAGTCGGGCAGCAAAGTAAGCTTCGTAAGCGGCCCCAACACTATCATGTCCTGCGCATAATTATGAAATAAATATAATTTCCATAGAGAGCCCATAATGATGACAACGTTGAGACACAACCCGCTGCCAGGGAGCGGGGGTAGTAAAAGGGGCGAGTGTTGCAGATGGAAGTGGAGGTGGAGGTGGAGGTGGTTTTAGACACCACAAAATTTTGTAATAATAAAGTTTCACTACAGCAAATTGCAAATGTGTGTCTCGCCTCAGCACACTCACGCTTCTGCTACGTAATGTGACGACTACCATATAATTCATTATTAAAAAGGCTTAATGACAAAACTTTTAACATTGTAAGTAAAATAAAAATTGCAATAAAATACTGCTGAACTGGGGCACAGTTTGAGGCAGCTCCAGGGATGGGGGCAGGTCAAATAAAGAGCACTTAACTTTACATTTTATAATTTGTACCACTGCAGTTCATTATTATGATACGATGCGTGAGCTACACAATAAACTACTTAGAACACTTACATTTTCATTCGAATTTTACAGGTCAATTAACTTACAAATAGCATTCGACTAGAAGACAGTGGTTTAAATAAAAACTGCCGAGAATTTTGGTAACTAAATATATTCATATATTCATATTCATTTCAATATCAATACCGATCTACTGTAATCTTTAAACTGAACCAATTAAAGAGCCATGAATTGAAATTTAAGTTAAGGTTAAATAACCAACTTAAAATAATGCAAACAAATCTGTTCAGTTTTCCTAGAGCATTCCGAACACATCTGTGCTTTTCAAGCCGAATTCGCAAGGAAATTGGTCACAAAAACTGACGGCAACAGAACAAATCGCGAGAACTCGAATAGAAATATTACGGAAGTAAGACAGAGACAGAAAACGATAGGAATATTATGAGGAAACCGCAATTATATGGGCATATCGTGGCAGCAACTGTGCCGCCGCCATTCCACCAAGCAGATTATAATCATTATTACTTGCAACGCTTTATAGCTGCCACCACTTACTTTTGGCGCCAAGGGTAACTCACCTTATTATTAAGCACGTATATTTCAAAGACGGAGGGATATGTCTTCTTAACAACCAGGGTTTTTCGAGTCTTAATTCCAAGCTAAATTTTTCTAAAATTTTGAAAAATTATAGCTAATTGCAAGGTGAAACTTGAAACTGTATCTGCCGCAGCTTTTGAGTTAGAGCCGTCAAATTTGGTAGGTATATATTACTGGTAGCCACCATTAGGACCGTTAGGCAATTTGTATGGCCACGCCCACACCCGCCGCCCCAGGAACTTCGGCCCTAGAAATGTGAAATGTGCTTATTTTTGTAAGCTAGAGTCGCCAAATTTTGAAGGTATGTTACTGGTAACTCCCCTGAGAGATCGATCAACAAATCGGTTGGCCACGCCCACTCCGCCATCCCAAACTAATGTATCTATTATTGTACATCGATAATACCATATATCTTACACAATTTGAAACGAAGAGTCATCAAATTGGAAAGGTATATTCCTAGTAACACCCCCAACCTTTTAACATTTTTTTGGTTTCTAATTTTCAGGACAGTTTTCTAAAATTCAGTGTGATTTTTTTTCTGAGTGTCGTTGTAGCTACAAAACCAATCCGCCACTCTGTTGACTGGAACGGAAACGGAAACGCTGCACCGGCAACTGTATTTCGAGCGCTCCTTAATGTCAGGCAGTTCCGTTCTACTGGGCCTGATTGGCGCCGTGGCCACACAGCGGGGGCATCTGATGGCGCTTTGAATGCGCAGTTTGCACAAAAAAAACATGCTCAAGCAAATAAATTATTAATTATTTTTGACCAGAAATCCAATGACAGCGATTAGTCGCCGCCATCAGCCTCTTAACTGACCATGACCCCCTGTCCATATCTATGAATACATTTTTTTAATAAAAACAAGAAAGAATGCTGGAAGCGACTGCGCTCGACTACGTGATACCCTGAACCCAGTTGTTAAATATGTATATCATTCTAGTTTTATTGCCATATTTCCCATTACATACATATATACATATATACGCATAGTGATGATATTGATTGAAATGAGATCAATATAATAATATATTTTCGACTATACTTTGGGTATTTCTTATCCGGTCTCGATAAAATGTGGGCAGTTGATCAATAATATGCATATGCATATTATATATTAATTAGAAGATTCTGCCTTTAAAATTGTTACAATTTTTGCTATCGAAAATTTATATGTACCGATATACGAAAAACGGAGGCAGTTATCGAAGAAATTAAGCAAACTTGATCTGCGCAGGGTATACGAGAATCTATATTCAAAATTTGAAGTCTCTAGCACTTATAGGGTCTGAGATCTGCGTGTTCATACAGACAGACAGACGGACGGACGGACGGACGGATAAAAGGCCCTGGTTATATCGACTCGGTTGTTGACCCTAATCAAAAATATATATACTTTATGGGGTCGGAGATGCTTCCTTCTGTTACATACATTTGAACAAAACTATTATACCCTTTTTACCCATTTTTAATGGGTTCACGGTATAATTACAAAACAAAAATAATTATTTCGGCGTTGACACACGAAATCCTTAATTCCACATTTTATATTCTTAGCTCTTGTGGTATAAACATTTGATGGGATCAAGGATACCTCCGTTTACGTATTGCATTATAGTACCCCCCCCCCCCTTAGGCAATTTTTAATGGATACAGTGTATAGCACGTAAGAACGCTGCAGTCGGGTGTAACCGACTGCGAATTACTCTGATACCATATGTAACACCATCTGATAACAGGTGCCACAGAACAAGGTGGGTGTAGCCAAGAAATACCCGTCTTTGACGGAGATTTTTAGTATTCTACCATCCAAGTTAGACTTTAAATTGCGATAGATATAGGCGTTTGTGAATATTTGGGGCGGAAGTGGGCATGGCCGAAAAAATATTGGGAGAGTTTTCTAGTAATCTTCCTTTCAAGTTTCCTAACTGTAGCGCTTAAATGATGAGAGATATGGGATTTTCAAAATTTTGGTGACGATAGTGGGCGTGGCCAAAACAAATTTGGAAGACGATCTTAGATCTACCTTCCAAGTTTTGTAACTGTAGCGCTTAAAGTGCGGCGTGGTCCACAATTTCTTTTCACCGGATTTTTTAATGGTATTACTAGGCACTTACATTTCAAATTTGGTGACTCTAGCTTTCAAATTGTGTAAGATATATATGGTTGCACCGATGTACACAACGAGGTGTATTAGTTTGGGAAGGCGGAGTGGGCGTGGCCATCCAATTTTTTGATCGATCTCTTAAGGGACTTATCCGTAACATACTTTTATACTTGGTGATACTAGCTTACAAATTGTGGAATAAATTCTCCAGGGGGCGGAGGGTATGGGCGTGGTCTGAAAATGTATATGCCGATCTTTGAAGGAGTTTCCCAGCAAGTTACATTTGGGCACTCTATCTTTAAAATAGTGGGAGGTACGCGGATGTATCGATTTACACTTCCAAATATATTGGCTTTGGCCAACCAGTAATATACCTACCAAACTTGACGGCTCTAACTCAAGAGCTGCGGACGTAGCACTCCAATTTATACACTTTGTCGCGGGCACAGACCAGTATATTGTCCAAGTTTCAAGTCTCTATCTCTAAGGGTGTCGAAAAAAGTGGCGTCATACAGACGCAATGATGGACAGACAACATGACGGATATTGCACGTAACCAATATACTATGATACTTTCGGTATCAAAGTTTAGAAACCAACACAAAGTACTTAAAAAAATCTTTAACGTAATCTAAATGGGTTGACTATCGAATACCACGGAATGGAATAAGAAACTGCTGAACAAAAACTTCTTTATTTACTAGAAGCTGGAAATAATTAATGAGTTGGAATTTAAATACTAAAAACTTCCTAGGATTTTGCAAAAACAAGTTTTGTCAGTACATTAGTTTCGTTGCCACTGGGGCTACGTTTTGAGAGCTACAAAATATATTTGTTTATTTTAAGCTTTTTGCTGGTAACAATGTCAAAAGGCATTCGCAAATTAACTTTGCCGTTTGGCAAACTACGAAACTCTCGCAAGTACCAACACTTAGAAACTAACTAATTACCAAAAATTGGCCCCAGCAAGGAGGACAACGAACGCAGCCAAATATATGGGAAAAGCTAGACGTATCGGGGCGTATCGGGGCGTTGCAGCCACACTTAAGTAACCGGCAACTTTTGACTATCAAAGTGTGGAAATAGCAAATAGAGAATAAGAAACAGTACTGAAAGTTGAATACCCTAACAGATAAAACTTAAATTTCTCCTAACATACAATAGAAGAAAAAAAAAGAAAGCATTCGGAATAATTTTTACGACACTTGATTTAATCCCTTTATGTACCCAAATGGAAAATATTAAATTAAGCCTATTATGCTCAAATAAAGCTCCACAATCTCAAAAGGACTCTTCCTCTAATTTTGTACATGTATTTTCTCTCTGTATACGTATATATTTTGATTCATAAGATCGATAAACTGTCTTTAAGTTATTTTCGTGGCATAACCATCAAGTGATCAAGTTAAGTGAGCTTGACTTTATAATGGCTAGTCATGAGCTGTTTTACAACATAGCTTATAGAGTACAGGAAGAGAAAAATGGTTGCACCAAAAGCAACAATAGTAAAAAGAAGAAGAAGAAGCGACAACAATAAATAGCGATGAATTGAGAGCTAGCTGCAACTGAGGTATCTTTGGTAGAAGCAAAGTGCAAGCGTTTTGCCATTTTGGGTAGACGCAGGACATGGCCAACTTTTGTGCCAAGTCACTAGCGAAAGTTGCCACAATATAAACACCACATAAGCACACACACACACACACACACACACACACACACACACACACTTCACATATCTACGCCTGCAATTGTAAAATGTTTTTTAATTTGACCAACAATACTTTTGCAATAGTCACGGTGCTAACAAAAAACAAAAACTTGGCAGAAACAGGCTGAGGGGGCAGAGGACATGACAATGTGGGAAAACTGGAAAACATTGTGCTCCCAAAACTTTAACTTGCCTGCTTGGATGGGTGTTAAGTGGTGGGCGTATATTTAGCTTGCAACGATAGATGGGCGTGCGAGCCACAAATGCAAGCAAAAGTTAAGAACAACAGTGTCTAGGCAGTTGGCCATGTAGCAAGTTCGGCTATAACAATAAAAATGGCACGTTACGCTCCGAAGCGAACAACATACGACACAGGAGCTGGCAGGTGGCTGGGAGACTCGGGGGCAGCACTAGGTAGGAAAGCAAGAAACTGCACAGCTGGACATGACATATCACAAAATATATATATCCTTGCAAAAACACCATCTATTGTTTATGAATAGGGTGCAACGGAAAGCGAAACTTTTCGTTGTTATTTTCAACTTAATAAAAATACTTTTTTTCTAACAATTCTAATATCATATTTTTGTTGTTTATATTATTATTATAATATAAATATTTTCTCTCATATAAAAACATTTCTCATATTTTTTAAATCCATACAATTTAATTTGAAAAAAAAAACTGAACTAACGATTTTAAGACGATTCGAAACCCTGTCGAGAGAGCAAATTTCATAAATGTTTTTTAATTCCAAAAATGATTTATTTAAAAATTAGGGTTTGTGATTCTACCTCTTAGAAATATTTTTTTCAGAAAATAAATATATTATTATTATAATTGGGGTACGTCAACTGCGACCTACTAGATCTATTGTGCCCCCTTCTGAGCCAATAGCTCTTCCATCAATCCCAGTTCCTGCACACATTTTAGTTAAAAGCTTCTATGGCCTTGAAGCTCATATCATGCATCCCCAGGATGCTACATCTTTTCCTGGTTAAGGCAACACACGCCGTTAGGATGTGCATTGAGGATTCTTACTCGGTTGCAGAGAACCTGCATAGTTCGTTGCTACAAATACCTAGTTTAGTTAAGTGACTTTTTAGTCTACAGTGTCCTGTCAATAGACCAGTGAGTATTCTCAGCCTGTTCTTCCCCATGGTTAATACTTGCTTAAATCGTTTATGAATATAGCCACTCAAAAGACGTCTGGCTTGTCGGAGTCCTGGTGTCTCCGTCCAGCTCCGTTGTCGCCTCTGTCTTTCTTCGTTTCTAAGTTGCAGTTGTAGTGTGTGCCTGCCTATGCCACAAAACGGTTTTGTTCCTTTTAGGGCCCTATTCTCGCTTGCTTATCAACCGTTTGTTTCCATCTATGATCCTATGTCCCGGGACCCATCTTAGGGTAAGCCTGTTGCGTGTCCCGAGTTGGTTAAACTTGAAACGTACCACATAGACTACTTTTGACCTTATTTTCGTCACCATTTATTGCTCTTGACTATCGGATAGGATAAATATATCCGTCAGGCCTATGCCCTGATAGTTGAGTGATCTATCGGTGTACTATTTTATGGTGTGCGCTTTCATAGGGTGAACTTCATCTAGCATCGTCCATTCCTTTTTACTGCTCCTTTGAACTAAGAAATTACGCTTGAATATGTATTCAGCTAACGTTACATCCCTAGGTTGCACCAGTAGGGGCAGTTCATCTAAAAGAAGTTGGGTATCTCTCTGGCTTAGGATGTAATTGCCCCCAACTTCTACTGAAGACATCCTGAGAAGCGTTGCTTTCTGTTGGAGCCTTATTCCAAGGCCATTGTCGGACAAGTGCGCATTGCTCCTGTCACACAGTCAACTTATGTAATTGTCTCTGCACGGTGATCAGCCGCGATCTATCCCCCTATGCTATCACGTCGTAGGTTAAAATGGGCCTTACTACTATTAGATATAACCATCTTATTATACTTGATGATGTACCACGTGACTTCTCAGCTATGACATGTGTAAAGCGCTCTGGAGCACTTTGTTATCGTATTGTGTACATGGGTGGCAAAGTTGAATCTACTGTCAAATGTGTTTTTGTAGTTCATCAACTAACAAAGTCCAGAGTAGCGGAGACAATACTCCCCCTTGGGAACAATAATAAATAATAAAAAAAATTGGTTGGTTTTGGAGCGATTTTCTAAAATTCTCGGCCGCCTTTTTTTGTTCTCAGTGCAGCCAAGACGCGTTTATCAAACTGGTTGAGATGCAAGCACAGTTAAAAAGAGATAAAACCGGCGGGTAAACATTATGGCATGCATGAAAGCTACTTTTTAATTACTGCGAATTAACGCTTTTTGCTTTTCACAATCGAAAATTTCATCATTGCAATGATTGCGCTGTATATTTATATTTAAAATTTCCTTGTAGTTTCCCTTGTAGTTTTTGAGTTCAATGGGGCTGAACGGTGTGAGTTAAGTAACTACATCATGTAAAAGCAAAACAATTTCCTCACTTGGAGAAAAACGCGGATTTACATACAGGTAAAACCTAGATGAGTAAATTGTTGCGCCTTAAATTTTAAATTCATATAAAGCTTTTTAATTAGTCTTAAATAAATAATGATTTAAAAGTCGTCACAAAAAACAACATAATCAATGCCATTTATTTTTCATTAAGTCAAATAAAATGCGATAAACATAAAATTGAAAACTACTCATTTTCACTTATTTTATTTTTTCGATTATTAAAA
Organism: Drosophila glabriapex; assembly: GCA_035042305.1. Lineage (NCBI taxonomy): Eukaryota > Metazoa > Arthropoda > Insecta > Diptera > Drosophilidae > Drosophila > Drosophila glabriapex. The sequence goes on along the minus strand of JAWNLN010000066.1, from coordinate 19,302,460 downwards.
GTAAATTTTTTTAAAAATTGCTTAGTGCTTATCACATTTGAACTAAATCAAAATAATTGAAGCGATTTAATAAACTGGCTAAACTGAACTAAAATTAAATTCATACAATAAACGAACGCTTTTAAATTAAAAATGTATCCAACAAATTGCCAGACTTGCCGAATAAATTGTTAAATAAATAAATCTCAAAGTTATCTAAGCGTGTCCATATTCGATTTAGACCGGCAATGAACGTGGCGACGATTGAAATAAAATCCATTGGAAATGAAAGCATAAAGCAATAAAAAGACCTCGACTTAAATTGAGATAGCCACAAATAAAATAATGAAAATTAAGGTAGGCCGAAGACTCAATGCTCTGGCGAGCGAATCGATTTCTGTTATGATGCAGTAACAAGGAATATTTGGAATATTGACTATTCTCTACAATATAAACAATTGTACATTGATCAATGTGAAGCTGCTTGTTCAAATTAGAATTTATATTAAATGAAATATGGTTCCAATTATATGATAAATTTTTAATACCCTAAAATAGGAATTACATCTTCTTGCTTATATATATATTTTTATACATATGCAGCTGCATATTTTAATTGCTGTCGTCAACCATTTTTGAACACCGATTTTTGGATCGTCTTAATTGTCATTGATTTTATTTTTGTTCGCCCACAATTTTCGGTAACATTTTCATTTAAGCGCTCGTCAAACAAACATCGAAGATTTATCTGTCATGATTTTTAAGAATTAATTAAACTGCACGCATCCAACAACAAAAATATAGAAAATTGATGGATGCCACACTTGCTAGAGTCCCAAAACCAACAACAAAACAGATATAAAACCAGGGTAAATTATTACATATTCGGTGAATACTTACTTTAATTGAATTTACTTTTAGACTTGTGTCTGGATAAGAAAAATAGCATTATAATTTTGAATGACATGTCAATTTGAAAGTGAAGAACATTGATATTAAAAAGGTGTAATTTCCAATTAATGGGAATGGGCAATTGCTACATCTCGTTATTTTATTTATTTATTAAATTGATTATATAAATTGCAAATAATTTTACAGTATAAACATAACTCGCGTCTGTGACATGTTCTTTAAAAGGGACGTTAACTGACATTTTGAAGGATGAAAACCAATGTTAATTAAAGGAAGCTGTTTGGATGTTATTAAATGGCTGGTACACGAAGGAATGCATCTGGATCATTTAATCATTTAATTATAATTACAATTATAAGCAACTACTGTAAGTTTAAGATACAACTAAAATGACGAGATATTTAAAGTACGGATAGAAAGGATGTAAGGACATGATGTGCTCGACAACAGTGCTGCCTGGCAACTGAAAAAGACCACGAATCCACCGCTGTGCAGGAAGAGCCGAATCAGAACTCAACTCAACAATGTGTGGTGAATTGGCTTCAGTCGAAGAGAATGGTTGCAGAGTGTGGCATAGAGAGAGGATGGGGTAGGGGAAGGATTTAATTCGCGCTGGAAGCAAGCGGCGGCTGCTGCGGGCTGGTGTCTGGTCAACACAATGTTGTTGTTGCAACCCGTTTGCCGGTGATTGTTTGTCTATTCATATGCTCATTATGTTTTCGCGCTTGTTTTACCAGCCAAAGCAGCGGCAACAACAACCGCAAGGGGAGCCCTTTAAATAATGTGCGGCCATACATTTTGGCAAGAAACGATGTGCGGCCAAAAGCTTTGGATGGCAGCTTACTTGGTTAGTGTCCAAAACAAAAACAAAAAATACAAGCCTCGCAATTTGCCAGGAAACCTTTTGGCAAAAGGTCAAAGTATTTTTTTATACTTTGCATGCGCAAAGGGGTTACAAAGGGAGACTCACTTGAATTTGTAAAGTGTTTGATCTATTGATTTGATCAATAATAGCTTGAACTGGGAAGTTGTGCTAAATTGTACACAGAGAAAATACAAAATGTGTTTTAAAATCAAAATTTATAATCTTATTTAATGAATCATTCTTTCCTCAATAGAAAATCTTAAGTCTTCTTACTAAGATCACATTTTGAACTTGTTGCAATATTAATAATTACTGTGACCTAGGGTATATCATAGTTCGGAAGCCGTGTGTAAAACAAACAAAAAAAACGGAATTGTTTTTGACCCGATGGTCATGTCGTTTACAATCTAACCGCTTGTCAATCATATTTTTTCTTGTGTTGGGAGTCATTAATTAATCAAGGACTAATTAAACAGTAAGCTCAAGCCGAAGCCGAAACGAAAAAATGCTTTAAGCCAGCAAGTGCCACAAAGGAAGAAGCGATATAAATAATCATATCTGAATTTCAGTTACATTTCCCCCCACGTTCAACCGTTCAACCTCATCACTACAATTCCAGTGCCGAAATGTTTGCGGTTTCGTTTCAAAAACAATTTGTGTATATATTTCCCAAATACTGCACACATTTACATGTATCTAGCATATGTATTCAAAATACATAACTATGTGTTTTTAACAATATTTCGCCTTTGTCGACTTCATCATGTTGTTCGTTTTTGTTAGCATTGAAGTTATTTTCATTTTGTTTACATGAATTACAGTTTCTGATGGGACATATGACGCCATATAATGGAAGGTGTGCGGTTGTTAGGGGTGTTGCGATGGAGAGGGGAGGGGTGTGTTACAAAGGTATGTGGGCAATGAGACAGAACTGAAACTGACTACAAAATGTTGCCGTTTGCAAAGGATCAACTTTTTCTGTGAATATGGCGGAAAGTCAGCATTTCTGCATGTTTGCATGTGTGTTTGTTTGGTTGTGTATATGCGTGTGTATGTGTGGATGTGTGAGTATGAGTGTGACTGACGTGGCACTGGGCGTGAATGAGCTGATGTGGGCAGGACCACAGTGCTGCAGTGCCATGTTCCATGTTTTAAACGTGGCCGGCGGCTATATGTGTTTGTGTGTGTGTGCGTGTGTGTGTGTGCGAGAGAGAGTGAGAGAGAGAGAGAGAGAGAGAGAGAGAGAGAGAGAGAGAGTGTGTGTGTGCAAATAAACAAATGCATATTGCAAACACACGCACACACAAACACACACTCGCACGCACACACATAGTTGACAGCGCGAAAGTTGCAGCCAAATCTCCCTTGGGTCGTGTTTATCTTGTGCTTGTGCTTACACTGAATATTCCCTTAGACTTCGCTTCAACCATATGCATACACTGGGCAAAAATTTTGAAAATTATCTATTTAATATTGTATATCGACTATATCAAGATGTAGCTGCTCTGATAGCGCTTCTGCTCATTGTCATGCTCTAAAATATATCTGTATATATCTGTAAATAATGCATTAATTTTCAAATATATTATTCTCTCAGTGTGAGCACGCTTAAATATATGAGCATACTCTATATAAATGGGCATTAAAATCGGTATATAGACTGAAAACTCATACAGCTTTCACAGGCCTGCATATCTTTGAGTGTGCAATATGCAAGCGTATACAAAATTCGACTTGATTAGGTGGTGTCAATTGTTTTTGTCACTGGTTTTCCATCTTTTTTCGTCATTGTTTTACCCTGTCGCAATTTTTCCGCACAGTTTGGCCCCAAAGCATTTTTATTGCCACTGCACGAGCGCACAGTTTTCATTTTCAGGCAATTTGTCTCGGAGTCTGGTTTTGGGCCCAGTTCCGTCCCAGGGCTCAATGGCGGCACTCCGCGACAACGATGATACTAATAATAGTATGGCAGGACTAGTGCGTAACCATAGCTTTTATTTGGTCCCATCGGTATTAGTCACTGGCTTTATCATGCACCTAGATATGTAAATCGTTATTAATTTTCTTGACTATACATCGCGTAACATTGATAGATCAATATTTTTGAACAAAGGGTATAAGCAAGCTTTTGTTTTACTTTATTTAGTACTTCGGTTTATTCGAACGCAATTGTGAGTTATCATGTACTTCATTGTTCAAAGAGCACCTCGTCTCTCTTAGTTAGTATGATTAGAACTAATCCACAAATGAATATCAGAAATCTCTTAGCTTAAAGAATCTGTTCCATTGTCGAGGCGCAGTCGCTCAAGTTTCTTCTGCAACAAAGTATCGTTATCGTTGTTATTTGCAGCGTAAATACAATCTCAATGCGTTTAAACTTTATCACAAAATAATAACACCCTACAATTGTACAAAAATTGTAGGCCAAAATTTTCGAATTGGCGGCATCATGTCTCTGATTGGTCTGCCAGTAAAAAAAAAAATTTTAGTCTTAGCAATGAAACTTAATTTCTTAATAAATTGATGGCCCATTGAGAGGGGTGGTCATAGTTCATTAATGCCTTAAAATGTGATTAAATATCGTTTATTTGAATTGAGACATAGCTCAATGGCCAAGTGCATTTTTCACGCCTCGTTGGCTTTGACAATTGTTCTGCGTGCTCTGTGCACACAGTTGCCAAAGTTGCCAAAGTTGCCACAGTTGCACATTTACTCTGCACAGCTCTTTCAGCCATCCCTTCTATCTTTATCGACAAGCAGATCATTAAAAATAGCAACTACGTTATCTAATTCCTTCTTAAAATTCGTTTTTAATTTATTCCTTTGCAGAAACATTTTTCTATCAACTAACAGCTGCAACTGATGCTGATGCTAATGCAGACTATGTGACAAAGTTAAGTATTTTAGAAATTTTTCACGCGTGCTGCGTGACGTCACTCTGTGTGATTCGTTTTTGTAGTCGTCGCACAGCTGTTTGCCATGGCGTTGCCGCCATTTGCTAGCCCAGCTGTCTTTAGTTAGTGTAGCGTTGCTGTATATTTCCGAGAATCACGCCAAGTAAAAATAGACCTTCACGAAGCATTTAATTAATGAAGTATTCTTTAATTTTGTTACATTATTATTTATTATTATTTGCAAGACCGCCGATATATTTTACGTTTGGCGCCAAAATAAATATCCCGCACAGCAGTCAACTGTCTGGCAGCTCTACGTTTTCCCGCCTTTTTGGGAGAAATTATTGGAGAAATTAGTTAATACGTCGTAGTGGTACCGACATACTTTTCAAATAACCACAAGACGACTAATCTCAACGAAAAAACGATACGAATTTAGCAACAATCAAAAATTGGTGTGCAAATCAAAAAGCAGCAAACTCAATGAGCACGCTGCGCTGTGAAAAAGTGAAAAGTTTACTTGTCAACGTTACGTCTTTGTTGTTGTTGCTATTTCTGCTGCAGTCGCGCGCTCATTTATCGAGGTGAACCCGCGGCCCCGCCCGCCGCTGCTGCTGCCGTCAGCAGCAACGTTCAATCCTAGCCAAAATTGTGTGAAAAGTTTGCATCTGCATCTGCATTTGCATTTGCAATTACAAGTTACGAATACGTCAATACGCCATCAACATGAGCAACGATGTGCAAGAGCAGGAGCTCGGCGCCGAGGTGGTAACCAGCGCCGGCGTCTCCATCGACGACGGCATTGAGACGATGCGCAGCAAATTTGAAAATCTGTGCCGTGATCTAAACATGGATCGCCAGACCGAGGTCGACGCATTTCGAATGCTCAACGAAGTGCTGCAGCATTACTCTTTGGAGGTGCGTACATAATGTGCATACGCACACGCATGCTCTATGTGTGTGTGCGTGTGTATTTGTAATTGCACATTGATACTAACACTGATATGGTTTTGCATTTGCAGGGGGAGATCGAGCATTGGTTCTGTTGTGCTCTATTCGCAGCCTGCCGTCAATCGACAACGCCCACGGTAGATGGCCAAGATACTGTCGTTATGGGCAATTGTGTGCCATTGAACAATTTGCTGCGCAGCTGTCAGATGAGGTGCGTAGCTAACTGTTGTGATTTACCATTTTCGGTGTTGAAATTGTGGCATTTGTCCCCATTGCTCGCCTCGCCTTTCTCTCTTATTGTTTAGCATCTACGAGTTTACGCCAAGGATAAAGCTATGGTGCGACATGGCCAATCTGCCGCAAGAATTTTTCCAACAAATGGAGGAGCTAGAGCGCAAGTTTTTCATCACATTCACGCTCTACAAGAAGTACAGAAAGATATTCGAGCAAGTGTTTTTCTGCCCGCCCAACGAGAAGAAGTACTCAAAATACAGGTATGTGTGTGTATGTCCCATTCGATACAATCTCAATTCCCATGTGCAAAGAAGAAGAAGTCATCAATAAATCCATTTTGTAGCACTAAATGCTCCTACATCAAGCTGGACGATATCTGCTGGCGCCTGTTTCTATGTTGCAAGAATCAGAAGCCGACGACAACGCTTGATCTGGTCACATCGTACAATCTTATGATGTGCTGCATTGATCTCATCTACGCCAATGTGCTGGCCGAGAAACGCACTGATCTCATTAACCCGAACTTTGAGGGCTTGCCACCAAATTGGAATTCGCCACACTTTGACGAGACGCAAGCCCGCAATCATTGTATACTCAAGTACTTCTGCGAGATGACAGACGAGGCTAAAACCATGAAGGCGACCGTCTTCAGTAACATTATGCGCAGCTTCTTTCAGGCGAATGTAAGCATCAACCGCAGTAGCTGTTAGCGATGATGCCAATGAATGCTACTAACTTTTGTTTGTGAACATTACAGACCATTTTTGGTAAGGAAGAGACGCTGCTCGGCCTAGTGGCCAATACAAATTTTGAACGCAATCTGAGATCTCTAAACTTCAGCTACGAACAGTATGTGCTGAGCGTGGGTGAGTTTGACGAGCGCATACTGGCCGCCTATCAGCTGGACGCTGGCGAGCACAATAATCTTAACGAGCAGGCGTTGCGTCCCCCAGTAACGCCGTTGACACGCAAACAGGACTTACCTCATCAGTCCGTGATGTCGGAACAAAAGTTCGAGCCAGTGGCTCACGCCACCAACAATGTAAAAAAGCTGAGTGCTACCATTAGTCGCATTACGGAGCCCACCGAATTTGTCAAGTAGGTTATTCAACATGGCCGAATCACACTTTTTGGTTGGTTTTAATGAATGGTGAAATATACCATGCATCCATCCATCCATCTCTCATTACAGAAAGGCTGGCGAAGAGCATATTGCGAAGATATTAAAGATTATTGAGCAAATGGGAAACAAGTTTCTCGCAAAGTATCCAATGCGCAGCGAGGCTGAGAACCGATTCCGTTTGGCTAAATCGCTGTATTTCTACCTGATGGATCACATACTCCGTGCCGAGAGTAAAAACAAGCCGCAAATTATGGGCAGGATCTCATTGGACATATTTAATGTGACACTGATGGCCTGTTGCACGGAGCTGGTGCTCTATGCTTACAACACGGAGCTCAAGTTCCCCTGGATTCTGGAGTGTTTCAGTATTAATGCGTTCGAATTTTTTAAGATCATTGAAATCGTTGTACGCAATGGAAAGGACTGTCTGACGCGCAGCTTGGTTAAGCATCTGAATTCTATTGAGGAGACATGCCTGGAGCGTCTGGTCTGGCAGCTCATCTCGCCAGCATGGGATATTATGAGCAGTGTGGCCAATACTTTGCCCCCCTACTTGGAAGTGTGCGAAGCTAGAACAGCCGGGCCACTGCAGATATTTCTGCGCAAGATATATCAGCTCGGTTGGACTCGTATCTTGACACTGTGCAATGAACTAAATCTCGGTGAGGAGAAAGCCGAAAAGATTTGGACCATATTCGAGTATTCAATAACAAACAAGATTCGCCTAATGCAAGATCGCCATCTCGACCAAATCATTATGTGTGCTATATATATATACATAAGAGTAAGTACGACTGGCCACTACATACAGTTAATACATATACATATTAATGTGTACCTCGACTATTTGGCTACACATGTTCGCTTGCTGCACTTTTCCATAGCGTATATAGCGCATCGCCTCTGCTCATTTCTTTGTTAAATCGTTAATATCATCATTTCGTTATTCCAATGCAGGTTACGAAAATGCTGGAACCCAAATTTAGTAAGATAATGCACGCCTATCGCAATCAGCCGCAGGCGGTCAATAGTGTCTATCGAGAGGTGCTCATAAGCGTCGCAGAGAATGGTGAACCAGAGTATAGAGATATTATACACTTTTACAACTATACGTATGTCCCAGAGATGACGAAGTTCTGCACCAACTGTCTTAATGCTAATACGGATGTGAGTAGTCAATTGTCGTTTATCGTTTGGCGTTTGGGTGGCTAGCCACGTCCTTACACGTATATTAAATTTATATTTGAACAGAATGTAAATCTTCTGCTGTCGCCACATCCCATCGAGCGCACAACGGTGCCCAAGAAGCTAATACCTAATCACTCCCTCTATGTAACAAAAATGTCCAAGAATGAGATACAACAGTCTCCAGATCAGCTTGAATACATCATCAGTTGCAGTCCGGCCAAGGTAACCGATTGCGTTTAACTGAACACAAGTTTCCAACTATATATTAATACTGACAAAATTCACAGAAATTGGAAGATATGAACAAGAAGGTGCTTGGTAACGGCAAGCGTATGTTGTCCTTTGGCGATGAACCCGGCCTAAATGCCATTGATACGAAGCATCTAAGGTTCGATCAGCCGCCGCATCTGAGTCAACTTCAAGCCGTCTTGAATGATCGCAAGAGCGATCAAAACTAGATAATAAACAACACGGCAAGCTTGGGCAGGGCTATAGAATTTTGGAAGGGGAGGGGGGTAGGGAGAATGTGTGTTTTTTATAATATTATGTGGCTGTCGTCGTCCATTCGCATGCGGATCGACATGGAAGCATAGGTATTATAAAATGCATATTGAAGTAGTGGCAATTGCCTCCACGTGGCACATGCAATGTTTTTTTTTATTGACAGGGGCAATCGCTTATCATTTAACTTACTGTTAAATTCTCTTTTGTTTTTTTTTAAACTATTAGTCTGCCATCTTAATTTAAAAGCGTTTGCATCTTATTAATATTCTTTTTTTCCAAGTCATTTATACATATACATATACATTTATACATATATATATATATATATTTATACATATATATATATATATATTTATACATATATATATACATTTACATGCATACATTATTATATTAATGTAGCGCACTCTACATATTTGTATCGATTGATGATATGAAAAGCAAGAGACAGATTTTACAGGCACTTTAGCTAAAACTTAATAAAACAGCATCAACAACCACTTGGCAGCTTTTGGTGTTTACGTTTAAACTTTACGACATAAACAACAGCAATCAGCATAGGTTAAGCTTTACATACTTTACACACTAGAAGAACAAACACACGTCAACAACAACAATTAGAACAAGTAGCTTATAATTTTTGAAAGAACCCGCTCTATAGTACACATATGGCATATCTATACTTATATGCATCTAATAAAGAGTTCAATAAAAAATATTTTAGCGGTTTTCTTAAATTCAAATGTATTAGGTCTTCTAATCTTTACATTTGTATGAGTGACAAAAAAAAAAAAACAAAACCTTCAAGCATTTTTTAGGATGAATAATAAAATCTGTAGAGAAAACAAGTATCCGAAAATCAAGATCTTATAAGCATCGGTCAGTTCCTGCTGCATTTTCTAAGGAACTCTCTCTGTCTCTCTCTCTCTCTGTCTCTCTCTCTCTCTCTCTGTCTCTCTCTCTCTCTCTCTGTCTCTCTCTCTCTCTCTCTCTCTCTCTCTCTGTCTCTCTCTTTCACTCTCTGGCGGAATTGGGCGTGAGCAATGTCGACAAACTTCCAACTGTAGCTTCACAATTGGGGGAAATATGTGGTTTTCTCGATTTGCGATTCGATTAATTTCCTAGCCTGCTAGCGGATGAATAAAATGAGCTCTATGGGCGAGCTGCCCAAATCCTTACAGTCACAGGGACTAACTCAATCGATCTGCATTTAAGGATGCAAGAACCAAACGGTCATAATATTGTTGCAAATAATACAATCAGAATACATTTTCAAAAAACAAGATTTATGTATGCATGTGAAGTGATTTGTAATACACATATTGGTGTGATAGCATTAACTCTCCAGACGCAATGCGCCGGCGAGGAATGTGAGGGCGCTCCGCTGCTCAGCGCTGAGGGAAGCGGCATCCAGGCGTTGCTGCAACAGGGAACCGCATGTAAACAGCGGCGCCGCCTGCTCGGGCACAATGCGATAGGCAACACGACGCCAGGTGCCACTGACGCCATCCAGATGCGATTCCAGTGCGTCACGGCAGGCGATCAAATCATCAGGCCGCGCCCGTCTTAGCATATGGGCCATGGCCAAGCAGAGCTGTTGCTGCAATCCATCCCGGTGATTGTACTCCTCGAAGGTGTCCAGCGCGTTAGAGCGTTCGATGGCCTCCAGCAGCGAACGCCACACTGTGGCATAGTGCGCACCAAAATCCGCCCGCTGCTCGATCTGCAGCAGGACGCTGGTCGCGTTGATTCGCACCTTGAAGTTGGCATGCTGCACAATCAGCTGACTGAGCGCCGCAAAGAGTGTGCCCGCCAAGCTGGCGCTGGTCGCGAAGATCGCCCGATTGCGCACCAAATTGCCAATGGCATAGCAAGCGTTCCATTTGACCTTAGCACTGCCCGCCGAGCGCACACAATCCAGCAACTTGGCCGTCGCCCGCTGCATTAGGGCATGCTCATCGGCTGGCAGCAGGCGCAGCAAATTGCCCAGCGCACGTACAGCATTGGCGCGCACCTTGTCATGGTCACCGCAGGCCAGCACCGCAGCCTCAATTAGCCGCCCGAGCAGCGCCAGCGAGATGCGTTCCTTTTCCAACTCCTGCACCTCCTGTCGCTGCTCCTGACTCTGCTCTGGCTGACCAGCAGCTGGTTGGATGGTTGGCGCGACAAGCGCATCACTGATATTGCCCAGCGCCCAAGCAGCCTTAATTCGCACAGCCAGCTGGTTGTCGGCGGTTAGACGCAACGCCAGCTCAGCCGCATGCTCCACAAACACCAGGTCGACGCGAAGCGTCGGATGCAGCACATAAACGGCCAGCGCCCGCACAGCCGCCGCACGCACCAAAGGATCGGCGGCATCGTCACTGCTGCTGCCCAACAAGAATGCGAGCAAACCGTTGCGCTGTGCCAGCGGCAAACGCTCGAAACTGTTGCCACCCATGTTTGACAGGGCATCGCACAGGGAGCATCTCAACGTCGCTGTCACATTGGTCGCATCCATGTAGGCGCCATAGATGGCCGGCAGCATGCGCAGCCAGAAGTTCAAATAATGCTGCTGCAATTCGGGCTGTGGCTGTGGGGGTGGCTGGGACTTAGACTTGGACTCGGTTGTGTGCTCCATTGCATGACGCGCCATTTGAAAACCAACGGCGTCGAGGCAGCGTGCTCCATACAGACGCACATCCAAGGAGCAATCCTCCAAGGCGCTGCACAGCACATCGGCTACACGAACTAAATGCTCGCGTAGCAGACAGAAATGCGTCGTCATGGCGAGGATCACCTGCAGGCACTCGACACGAAGCGGCGCTGTACTTGCCGGACAGTCCATATAGCGGAGTACCAGGCGCAACAGCCAAGAATTGCGCGGAATGCGAACGCGCGCCACAATCTGAATGGGTGAATGAGATGGCTTCAACTGCTCACCTGCAGCGACATCGGCCACTTCTTTTTCCTCCTCCTCCTCCTCCTCCTCCTCCCCCTCCTCCGCCATCTCCACCTCCTCATCGGAGTCACAAATCTGTTGAAACTGTTGCTCTAGCTCCAGCTGGTGCAGATTAGAACGCATCGCTGCCATGTTGGTCATGTTGGGCGCACGGCGCTCGCTTAGCGGCAGACCCACGGCACATGCCATTTCCTGGGTGAGTCGCGGCGTTGCCACCAGCATTTCCATGACAAGCAACGCAGACACCTTAACGCTGGTGTCCACGTGTCGCGTCAACGTTTTCACATGCGGCACAAACTCATAAACGATGCCCATTTGCAGATGATCGAATGGCGTCGCTTGTACCAGAACCGCCAGGCACTTCAGGCACTGCGTCAGCACCGGCGGCGCATACTCACGCTCCAGTATGGCAGTCAGTTGACGATAGGCCGCCAGTACACTGCTGGCCAGGCTCATCGCAAACGGCGTATAGTTGCTGGGCGCCGAAGCGCTGCTCGCTTGGCTCAAATACGGTTTGGAGCCGTACAGCAGCTGTGCAGCCATTTGCAGGGCGAGGGCACGACACCGCACATTGCCATCAGTGGAGCCAATGTGCAACAAGCAATCCTTGGCCTCGCCTCCATCGCTGGGAAATAACACATGCCAGTAGCCGTAGAGGGTGCGACGGGGCAGCTGTTTGGTGACAGCCCCAAGCAGTTGGAGCGCTGCGACTCGGACTTTAACTTCACATTGGCGCCGTTGCCGGTTTTGCCCGGCGGCCAGCTGTTGCCCCCCGGCGCCATCGGAAGTGGGGGTGCAGCCACCCTCGGAATCACCACCGCTCGGAGTTCGACAGCCATAGTCGTTGTTGCCAAGCAGAAGCAGCTTCATTCGATCCCCATGGCTATGCCCAGTTGACACAGAGACACTTGTTGCTGCTGCCACGCTGCTCTCCTGCTGTACGTTGCCATTGTTGCGCTGTTTGGTTAGTGAGCGCACCTTGCGCGACTTGACGCGTCGACCGGCCGCAGCAGTGTTTTGGTTGCCAGCAGCTGGCAAATTCTCCTCGTCGTGGCCATATGATGCCGCTTGCTGGGCAGGGTGAACGCGATGCGGCAGCTGCGGTGACGTCCCACCCCCCTCACCTGTGCATCGTACATTGGACAGTGCTAGACCGAGCAGCTCCGGCGCATGTTGTTGTGCATAATCCGGATGCAGGGAAGTTATCTTTTGCAGCAACTGCAGCGAGTGTGCGACCAGCAGTGTTAACTGCTCCTGCTCCTCCTGTGTCGACATCACTGTCCGCATTACCCAACGACCCTCGTAATGCGGTTGCAACAGTGCATTTGCCAACTGGCCGCTCGCCTGCAATTCCGGCTCCTGCAACTCCGCATTCGCGCAGCACAATGCACTGAACAGCTTGTCCTGGCAGAGTACGAGCAGCAGAGCCGTATCCACACTGCTTGGCAATGGAATGGCTGCCAAGCGTGGAAAGAGTGTGCGTGCTGCGCTCACCTCTGGTGTGTCCAGCAGTGAAATAAGACATTTTAGTACATCTACCCTGCATCGTTGCTCCGCATGCTGCAGCAGCCACTGAAGCAATGGTTGCGCATCGCCCAGCAGCTGCTTCCGGTTCTGGAGCAGCTCGTTTAGCCACAGCAGCCATGGGCTCAGGGTAAGGGAGCCACCTTCGACATCCCAACTACATAAAAGCCCCTCTTCTGTCAGCAGATGTGCCAGCTGCGTCGCTTTGCTTGTGCCATATGGCCCAGCAGGCGTCTGGATTTCGATATTGCGCAGAAATTCCAGCTGGCGTTGGTAGTGTTTCTGTTCCGCTGTGGAAGAGCTGCGCGATCGAATGTTTATTGTTTGTATGAGCTCCTCATAGGCTTTCCTCTCCTTGTCCATTAAATAGGACTATTCGCTTACTTCGCAGACTCATTGAAGCATATCGATGTATCGATAGTTCGAGTCAATATTTTAATATTCACATCGGACTATTTGAATAATATTTTGATATAATGTTTTTGATACTCTATCAAAATATATCTAAAATTTTCATTAAAAAATTAAACTGTGATATTGCCAAAAGTTTCAGTAGTCCGTGCTGGTCTGCTCCTGTTGGTTGTCGATATTAGAAATATCGGTGATCGCAAGTCTCTTTACAGCACTGTATTTTAATGTTGCTTTAATAGCTTGCCGCATTTTTCAAATTATATCCAGGGAAAGTAACTTATTCTATTCAAGTATTTGACAGCATCATAATTTGCAACAATTTTTTATTCACCTTGCAACAAAATATGTGGTATAACTTATTATATGGTTAGATAGTTTTTAAAATCTAATAAACCTGTATACATGGTATATATTTATTGTATAGATTTATAGATATATATGTAGTAAATGTAAAGATAGTATATAGTATATATGCTAAGTAATTTATAATTATCATTTCATACTCCTTATATTGTATAAATTCTGCTCAGCACAAATTCATTGTATAATAATTCATATCGAAATTCGCGAAGCATCCGTAAAACAATTGCATATACAAATTAAGTGCTCTTATCACGAACCCATTCTATTCGTGATTCGCACTTCATACATCATCACGATTGACTGGAGCATCCGGCCTGCATAAGTAATCCCTGAGCAATTGCACACTTAGTAAAATAGCACACTTAACAACAGACCAACAATTTGAATTAAATATTGGTTCACGATTAGCTTATGGTCTACAACTAATTACATATATTTAAATATGTTCATACATATTAATTGATGTATGTATGTGTATATTGTGTTCTTTAGGCGGGCTTCTAGTGTTTTGAACAGCGTTGAATTCAATCATCATAATTTACAATTGGATTTTGTACAATTTCTTAGTCTTAAAAAAAAACACAGTGTCAAATGTGAGCTTGTTATATGTAAGTATAACGCATCATATTATAGTCATTTCATAAAATAATCTTTTGTCGCTACAGAATGTGTATACATAGGTTGTTTGGTCTACCTAAAAAAAAAGACCGCCATAGACACCACAATATATTCATAATCATATGAATTCTAAATGAGTTGAGAATAATTGTTTACCATTTAATTCTTTGGCAAGCCCGCAGATATTGATCACAAGAAAGGTTTTGTTTATCTATCTTAGCAATCCGTTAGCTTTTCTATCGAATTTTCTAATATACTAGTTAACTACAACTATTATTATGGTATATAAATCCGTTTCATAAACTCAATTAACGCATACAAATCAATTTAATAAAATAAATTCTATATAAATTTAAAAAAAAAATTTGGCTAATATTGGAGCAGTAAGTTATATGGGTGGTACGTAGGAGGGAATGCATTCCGGCTGACTCGAGACATAATCAATAAATCATTTCGAATTAAAATGGAACTTTTGTGGGTCATAAGGTTGGGATCGAGTTTCTATTAAGTACATAAGATTCTACTTTTTTAGCCATGCGCTCCATAAAGGCTAAGGCGTTATTTAGCTACTGGTTCGTTAGACTATTGGCGTCATTCGGATACAGGTTCACCAAAATTGCATAGTAATGACAACCGGCGGCGAGCACCACAAAAAGATGCCAAATGGCGTGCGCCATAGGAATAAGGCCATCCGACTTAAAAAATACAATGCCCAGTATGTAAAAGGCTCCACCAAATTTTAGGTGCAACATTCCATTAAAATGATGGCCCGTTAACATTACAACCAGCGCTGGACCCAGTCCCATTAGAATATAAAATAATGTCTCCAGGCATTTGTAGCGTTCATGGAAAAGCTGTAAATGGTCAAGATGTGGATGATAGCACACTGGATTAAAAATCATAACTGCCAACGTACCTGCTGATAAGCAATGCCAATGGCTGCCATTAGCCAAATAATCCATTCCATACAAAAGAGTATCGCCGAATGGTCCGTATTCTCCAACGTCAGCCAGGGAAAATATGAACCAGCTATAAACACATAGATCATGGCACGATCGCAGCGATGCAAAACGTTCTTCAAACTCTG
Source organism: Drosophila glabriapex (assembly GCA_035042305.1). Taxonomy (NCBI): domain Eukaryota; kingdom Metazoa; phylum Arthropoda; class Insecta; order Diptera; family Drosophilidae; genus Drosophila; species Drosophila glabriapex. The sequence continues at coordinate 19,286,866 of JAWNLN010000066.1, read as the reverse complement.
ATACGTATGCCAGCCCAGTGCGGGCCAACCATTGTAGTTTTTGGGCGGCCTCAAATATACAATTGTTATTGTTGTTGTTTCGATGTAAATATATATATTTTAAATAGACTCACTTCTGTTCGGCACAGTAACAGGAACAGTGGAAGAATGTAGAAACGGTGAACACCATACATAGGGCAGTGCCATACACCCAAGACACCAGATACTGGCTGGAGCTGTTGGAGCGTTCAAAAAGCTTAATGACCGCAAACACGGCGGGCACTATCCAAATACCATGAGTTATGACATTTGCGACCTGCTCGATCTATACATTTAAAATTAAGTTAGAGAACGCATTAAAAAAACATGGTTAAGTCTGTGATATACATATATATGTAAATGTGGTCACCTCTGTGGGCTGGTAGGCACACCCTGGCTTGGCTTTTGCATTCTTCCATTGAATGCTACGCAATTGTAGTTTGAGCTTCAAATTAGATCGAATAATGCATTTCCATACGTGGCTGAACAGATTACCCAGAAAAGAATATCTGTTCTGTATATCCTGCACTAGATTGTTCATCGTCGTCCGGTCCCAGCTCACTCTTCAGCTGGCCCCCACTCGCTACACTGTGGATGAGTATTACCAGTGGGTGTTAAGATTATTTTCTTGAAACCACTTGTTCTACATGTGTAATTTCATGTATGTACATGTATGTATGTATGAACAAATTAATATTGATAATCTGATTGATTACAAAACAAAAACCAACGCAAATAAACTGCCGAGCTTCGCTGACAGCAGTAGCTGATAGCGAAACCAGCCCACTTCCTATTTATGATAGTTAAATAATACAATGCTAAACTATTTGGCTTTTTACGTTTATAACTTTATTGCTTTGATTGTCAGCCTTATCATTGACGTTGTCGCGTTTATTGCGGATTAGTTCAGTCAGCATTTAATAGGTCTATTCTTTTGTTATTATCTACTCTTTTCTAATCTGAGTACTAAATTGGTTTGTTTACAAGTGCATCGGGCAAATTATATCGAGATTTTCTATTTGCACGTCATTTGTCTAAGTGCATTAAATTTGACGTTAGAATTCAATTGTTGATTACAAAATCTGATAACTTAGATAGTTATACATAAATAAACAAATTCAACAAAGCGAAATGCATTCTAATGTTAATTTTCAAACGAAATCATTTGAAAGCCAACGCAATCGCAGAGCTACGATGGACTTTGAATCCCACTTGCTATTATCAGAGTCTTATGAAGCAGTATCATTTTAAATTCATCATCGCTCTGCCTAATAAATATGTATGTACATTGTGAGGGCAGTTTTGCAGCTTCCTATCCATACATGTGTATAAATATGGGTACATATATATGGATCATGCATTCCATTCAATCCAATTCTTGTCGTTGCTCTCAACGTCTTATCACCGCTGCTGACAGTGCTATGGGCTCAAAGTCCAATCGTTCGTTGGCACAAAATGCTTTAAAGCCTGGTATCGACTACAGATTATATCCGATATATATTAATACATGTATTTATATGTACATACACACCTGGACAGTAGAATAGGTGTAAAGACAAGGTAACTTGTGTATTTTCCTAAGGACTGGCACGAATCAGAGGGTGCACAAAAATGGCCCCACATTCTCTGGAGTGATGAAAATCTATTAAATTTTTTCAGTAGCGATACTAAAAGAAACGTTAGTCATAGAATTCCAGATTAAATGGACTAAAAAAATAAGTTAGTATGGTGCTGGCCACCAGTCGCCAGTCCACTACAAGGTACCCTTTCAGCAAAGAAATGTGCAAGAAAAATGTTAGCCAAAAACTCAGAAACAATGTTGACATACTTTGAAATAAACATATTACATTTTGGAGATTATTTTGAAATTCGCAAATTCACAAGCCTTCGTCTTCACACCTATTTCACTGGCCCGGTGTGTGTGATATATTTCCGACACACAATGCTGCCTCTCTTGCCCAAGGTCAGCCCGTGCCAGTGACGCTCTCTGTTACAACATGAATTGTGATAGAGCCACCCCAATCACCCGCATCTTCCACCCCTATAATGACAGCCACTGGTCAGGGTCAGTCAACAGCGTGGGCATCGTCGCTAGTTGTTGATGAGTTCCGCTGGCCGCTTGTAATTTTTTTGATTTGTTGCTTTGAGACAAGTTCGACATTGTGATTCGGAAAATGCACATAGACACTCTCTTACATAATTTATATAAATATATTTATATATATATAAGCTTATGCATACACCGAACGTCCTGGCGGTCAATCCTAAATTTAATTAATTTCAACGACAAGCAAACTAATCGGTTTATAAATAGCCCAATAGACAGTGGGTGGCAAGAGCTTAGTTGTAAGGGTAGTTGTTCATGCTGTTAATAAATGGGCATTGGCTGCCACATAGGATAAGGATGAATATACAGGCATGCATGTATGTATGCATGTACGTACGAATACGTCACCAATGTTTACATTGCAACGCTTCTAATTTAATTTGCTCAGCGTCTCTATGGCATTGATGGTCAATATTTGTTGTTATGTGTTACACACACATTCACACGCACACACGCGCTGAAACACGAAAGCTACACACATACATACACATCACATTCATATTTCATATAAGACGACCCGCGGCGACGCTTTCTAGTTTTTTTTTTTTAAATACATATCCACTTCAAAGACTTACATCTATACAGCGCGCGCAATTAAAATCGGCAATGCAATGACAATAATTAATCTAACTTACAGAATATCGCTTTTGTTATTGCCACTTTTCTGTGAATCCCTTTCAGACCACTGCACCTTATACTGCTATAGTTGATTCTGTTTGTTAACTGTAAATACATTTATGCTTTTATGTTTTTTCTTTGATTCGATTAATTAAGTAATCGATAACTAAGCAAGTCGATAGATATGTTATCAATACTGATATGCAAGTTATGTTACAACAACATATTACATAGCCAAAAAAACAAAGTTCGAACATACACGTTTTCATCACGACAGTTTACCTGTTTTAACTTATTTCTGAAGCAACGACTCAGGATCGCAATGACTTGTGGTGCTCGCTATCTTATTTATGGTACATACAAAAACATGGCTTAGTTTGAATAATGGCGCTCAAGATAACACCAAAACGGAATTTTATGGCTTAGCTAACGTTGGGTAAAAAAGTAACATATTATTTGGTTAATAGGATATTTGCACTTATTTTGCCAGTGGAAACCTAATTCCGTCATGGGAAAATAATATTATTACAAAAAAAAAACTAAATGTTCGCAATTGAAGCTTATCACGCACTGCAAATGCAAGTATCGATTACACTTTGGAAACAATACACGATAGTTGTGTGCTATCGGAATCAGTTCTATATGAGCATTCAATGTTGTGGCTATCGATGAAGCATTCAACTAAAAAAGAATACGCGATGTCAACGAACGTTTGATTTTAAACAAATATGCAGGCATCAATATGTACAAAGTATGTGTATTTCATCGTTTAACTTCTCTATGTCAGTTTTATTTTCATACTCATATCATAGTAGTTTTTTTTGTCATATTTTCAGTGTCATCTGTGTCTAGTAATAGAAAAATTATTTGAATCAAGCTCAGACAAAATTTGAAAACTTTCACATTTTTATGCATTACACGTATATCAAATTAATCAAATTTATCCGCCATACAGACAAAGATATTATCGCTTTCTTGAATTAAAATACAAATTATAAAGTTTTTGTATAATTGTAAATTGGCTGATTATTTTAGGTAAGTCTTTTCTTGAAATCTTAAAATGAATCGTTTGCAAGGATTTGGCACATTGGTGCGAAATCAGGCAGGTGAGTACTATGTACATAATTTAGAAAAAGTATGACTTTTTTTTTTTTTTTTAACAGCTTTCAGCCGCTGCGAACAATGGCACCGAGCCTTGATGAAAGCACATAACTCAGAAATGGTTAAGCCGAGTCCTCTCTCATACCTTCGCTCCGCATACAGATCCCTGCGTTGTCGTTTAATGCGCAAAATGTCCTCGGCAATGCGACGACGACGCTCGAGCTTAGGCATTTTAGAAAAGGTTCCAATTGATGTGACGAATGAGCCAAATTTTGGTCAATTACGGCTGCCATTAAATACGCGTCAGTTTAAAAAAACATTGACCACGCATGAAAAGATGCTGCCCACTCCAAATGTCTGGGCCAGTTTGCATGCCCAGCGTACTATTACCACCATGAACGATAGATTGGACCGAGCCAGGACTGGCAAGCGATTCTCAACGGAACACTCACCCAGCCCGGTGAAGTTACCAAAGCTGGGCAAGATGCTCAAAATTGACAAGGTGCCACGGCCTGAAGTGCCCATTTTTCATCTTAGAAAAGATTCGCCAAAGCTATCCACTCTCAAAGAAAATGCGAGAAAAATTAACAAACTCCCTGAGTTGCAAAGGAAAATAATTAAAAAACGCTTTGAGGTACCCATTTTTCAAATTGCCAAGAAGCAGCAAGAATTAGGAAAAACCGAACACCAAAGCAGAGTTTTACCCAAGCTCAAGCCACAGCGACACTTGACGACAGTTTTCCCCATACCGAGACGCACCGGCTGTGTACAGTATTTGAAGTGCAAGCATCCGTTGATGCCCAAGAAGAGCACACCAGTGGTGAGATTCCTCAAGTCGCCAAAGCAGACTCAACACGGCAATAAATCATACGAGACACGTCTAAAAGCATTCCACATCGCGCAGCCGACTCATCTGAAGATTCAGCCGGGATTGGATAAAAATTATTCAAATGTTAGTCGGCAACAGAGGCAGACGGGCACATTGCACGGACTGGCCAAATCGTATGGGCCGAGGAAGAGTTTTGGACTGTCGGGTTGCATCCGGGCACATACAAATACGCAGCCCAATGAGAACATGAACAACAAACGGCGCCAGCTGAAGAAAGCTAAAAGTGTGCCAAAGCCAAAGCCACCAAAAATGATGAATAAAAAACGCGAGGAGCGGGAAAATCTCAGCCACCTCCTGAAAGATCTATTGGACAAGAAGACATTGGAGGAATGCAGAAGCATTAAATTTAAAAAGACTGGTCCATTGTTTAAGCTGGTTACCAGCAGCATCGAGGGACGCAGCAATCTGTACGATGGCAAATTCGAGAAACAACTCAAGAAACCTCTGCTTTATAATTATCCGTTCGTTAGAAATCTAAGTCAATCATTTAGTGTCAACTATCGTCCAGCATTTGTAATGGAAGATAGATCATTTTTGGAAATCAAGCCGGATTTGAACGGCAACTAAGTAGCAACAAGAATAGTGTGGCTGGATTTATAACAACATTTATAATTGGACAATTGTCATAATCTAACTGCATCAGTCTTATATTCCAACATCACAGTGCGATATTCCGATTAATTGTGCTCAAAACTAAATTCAAAACATCGATTACCCAAATTCAAAGTTACACAATTGTATTAAATTTAATGTGCATATTATCTAAAATATGTATGAAGTCATATGAAGAAGCTGTGTGCAATATTAATAATAAATAAAACAAACAATTATAATCGATTTGAAAATTTTAATTGAGAAATTTCAAAAGCTGTTTAGATTGAAGAGCAATAATTCGTGCAAATCGCACACAAATATACATATGTTTATATATTTACACCTATATATGTATATAGTCAACATGTTTATCATAATTGATTCTGTTTACTTGGTCAACGCGAAAGCATTTCGTCAAAACAAGCCTCAATTGGCGCACCAAATCAAAACAGTGACAACAAAAATTAAATAGAGCACTTGAGCCTCCCCCCTCATTATTTCCCCCACAGCATGAATCAGAGCGGCTATTTTGGGACGCACTGCGTCGTTAAAGTGCAAGGTCATCGTTGGCGCTCACGTGTTCCGCTTGCTTGTTTTTTTGTTTTGTTTTTTGGCACCTGAATAGCGAATGGAACATTTCGCAATTCAATGCAAATTTACATGAAACATTAATAATAATGAATAAGACGTTTTTTTTGTGAGCAACGACGCCGGTATCTTCTTGTCCGCAGAACGTTGTTGCTCGAATTTCTATTGAACAATTGACTAAATTAAACAATTTTCTGTCTCATTAACAATATAATTGATTACGTATATATAACTAATTGAAACAAAAAAAAAGAATAAGAATAAACACTACTTTAGCTCAACATTTTCGCCATTAGTCGAAATCGGAGAATTTGGTTTTTTGTTGATTTAAGCGTTTGTAGATGTTATTGTTTTTTGTTTTCAGTGGTTGCGGGTATTTGTTTATTTATTGTAGATGATGCTGCACTTTGCACTGTCGCAACGCCTCATTAAAGCCTTCGCAGAGCGACAGATCGGATTGACCCTGAGCGCATTGCAGGAACTGTTTGACCTCCCACGCGCAGGCTCCCTGAGGCTCATTGGCCTGTGCCGGCTGCGCATAATATGGCTGCTGCTGCTGTTGGCCAACCGGTGCGGCAGCGGCTGGTGCTGCCACCTCCTTATCCCCGGAGCCGCTGAACATCGATGTGAGTCCATGGCCGACAGTGTGGCCAATTGCAGAGCCGACGGCAACGCCGCCAGCGGTGGCGGCCATCTGCTGGAACATCGATGGCTGCTGAGCTCCTGGCATGCCCACAGCGCTGGGTGGTGCAGCCATTGGTGCCGGTGGTGGTGGTGGTGCGGCAGCACGTGCCGGCACTGGTGCCGGTGCTGGCGCGGGTGCACTGCTGCAAAGCAAAATAAAAATACACACATATATATATATATATATATATATATAGTACAAATATTGTTTTTGTTATGTTTGCTGTTGCCACACTTTTGAACTTTGTACGTTGCATAGTCGTCGTCGTCTTCCGTGTATATGTTTTTAGGTTACGTAACACGGAAACTTCCAGAAAGCGCATTACAATTCCCTGAATCGCTTGCACTTTAATAATGTCATACTAGAGACACGCAAAAAAATATTTATTGCTGCAGCAACCAGAAAATATTTCTTGCTTTTTTGGTGTCTATTTAATCATTAGTCCGTTGTTTTGTTCAAGTGGATGTTGGTATGTTTTACTGGCGTTGTTGCATCTCACAACTTACCGTCGGGTGGATGGTGGGGGGCTAGCAGAACGTCCACGGCGAACCATTTTGTTATTTTTGTTTTTTTTTTTAAATTGAAATTCACAAGTTATTGCGTTATTTACGAGAATTTAACTGTGAAGCAGCAAACGGTTGCTCTGCTTTATAAACTTTTATGCAAAACCAGAGATGTTTCAATTAAATGTCGATTTGTGTGTGTTATCGATAGTCGCAGTGTTGGCAAATGTCGTAAGTGTTGTGAACTGCAGTGCTACCATATCGGGCGGGAAAATTACCGTATATCGATATGAGCGTGGCAATTCTAACGGTTAATGACGCCCTCTTGATTTGTATGCACCTAATTACAGAAAAGAAACGTTAACAATGCAACTAATGCACATTTTATTGCTTGGCTTCTGTTTACTGAAACCCACTGCTTCAGCCGACGAACTGCTCGAGCTCAGTTGCATCACGGACGCGCAGTGCGCCAAGTATGAACACGCCAGCTGCCAGGATTCGCGCTGCATTTGCACGGCACATGGCGGCGACACGCGCATGGAATGTCAACCCAAGGATGAAAAGGTGAGCAACATCATTGGCGGCCCGTGCCCCTGTACTCAACCGGGTGCCGAATGTGATGTACAGACACAGCAGTGCTACTGCGCCGCCAACCACGTGCCCAGCGTGGACAAGCGTCGTTGCCTGCCACAGCAGGTGGCGCTCGACGGTCGCTGTGAGATGTCGCGTCAGTGCCAGCTGGCAGACACGTTTTCCGTGTGCCACACATCGCGGAAGCGCTGCATATGCAAGGAACACTTTGAGCCGCATCAGGGCCAATGCATTGCGATCCTAGGTAAATGAAATAAGCCAATAATTCGAAATAAATCACAATCAATTAACTGTCATGCATTGCCACAGATTTAAGCTGCAGCAACAGTACGTTTTGCGGAAATATTGGTGCTTCAATTTGTTTGCCGGAGGCCAAGAAATGCGCCTGCAACCTTGACTCTGTGTCCAATCACAACATGACTCTCTGCGTGTCGGGCTCTGCATATAACGCCACCTGTACGACACATGCCCAATGCCAGCTGCAACTCGGCGCTGGCGGTATTTGCCAAACCAATCGCTGTGGCTGCCGTAGCAAGCACTATGCTAGAACTAAGCAATATCTGAATCGGGAGACGAACAGCACTATTTGTGAGCCACTTGTGCCCTACGGTGCCTACTGTCGGCGCAACGTGGACTGCCAGCGGATGGAGCCCGATCACTTGCTGGAGTCAAGTATGCAGTGCAAATGGGGTGAATGCCGTTGCCAATCCAATCATCGAGTGGCGGACAACGAGATATGCGTTCTGAACTCTGGAGCAGCTCTGCACCGACCGGATAGCTCTCTGCCAATCCAGCTACTTCTATTTGCTTGGCTTTTTATTCTTGTATCTAGAATGTAAAATACAGTCGAACTTAAATAAAATCTTGTAAAGCGAAAAGTGGTATATATTTTTGCACAACTTCAATTGTACAGTTTTTCATTTACAAACTTAAATTCAGAATTAATCTATGGGTCAAGTGTCAAGGGTGTTCATAGGGATTTCGTGGGGGCAAAGTTAGTGATAATTATAATTTGGATATTTCCGGAAGGATCTCGGTTTGTGATCGCAGGGGAAAGGACTATCGATTGGCATTTAAAGATTTTCAAGATTCGACAAACAACTTCGCATAAAAACTACGCAAGGGGGTTGGAAAGAAAAATATGAGAAATCTCGGCTGTGACCTGGTCGTTTCAATGATTTTACCTTGGACCAAAAATATCCCTTGGACTGCTGATTCCTAATGGGACGAAAGTCCTATAAAAAGCTAAAAACAACAAAAAAAAATTTTAAACAGCAAATTGCTCATAGCTCAACCAAGTCCTTGGACATCCTAGTTAGCCCCTGACTAAATGACGTACAAATCGTCCTCGCAGCTTCAATCACCCTGCAGCTGAAATGTTAACAAGTGCTTGCAGTTCAACAGAGTTGATCTCCACGGTTCCACTGCATCATGTGCCTTAAAAATGTACAAGGATTTGTCCGGATTCGAGTCATTTTTCAGAAAATAGCTTGCTTTATTCAATCCTCAAAGTATGCTATTCCACTTTTGATCTGATTGATATTGCATTGGAGTTTCGAGTTTTATTGATCGCACAAACGTATGCTTTATATTTCTTCCTGGTGACTTTTGATGCAGTATCGGAGAATTTTGTATAGCCAAATGAACTCTACACTTAACCTATTCCCGTACTTAAAAGACAAATATTTTAGATATTAAAAGGACAGGAAGGTTTATTTAGCTTAACATTAATCCAGGTCATTGTGAAATTTCTTCTGTGGAGCTGGAAAAGTCCAAATACATACATATGCTCGAAACTGAAATACACAATAATAATGATAATGATAATGATAAGATTGTTCTTAGATCTTAGAGGCCGATGCGAGCTGGGGTCCGTCTGGGCGTTGCATTGCCTGGCGTAGCGATTTCCTGCTTGGCCGCCAGTTGCTCCTCGCGCTGGGCCGCCTGCTGTTTACGCTCCTTCATCTCGTGCTGGGCCTGCAACATTTGCTCCTCCATCTCCTTGAGATGCTCGGCGGCCAGTTTCTTTTTGTCGCGACCACTGCGTCCCGTCTCCTTGACCGAAAAGAACATCGGTCCCAATTCCGCCAGCCAATAGCCATCGACAGCAGTGGCACACTGCATATACTCCTTGGCGGTCATAATCAGCTCATGATAGACAACATAGTCGGGCGTGGTGCCCAGTCCATAAAGCGCCGATGTTGGGTGCAGATGGCAGGGCATGCCCGTTCGCAGATTCACATACTCACCGATGCCCTTCAGCCGTGCCGCCTGATAGAAATAAGCGGAACAGATGCACTTGCGCACAATGTCCCAATCGGTGCCGCACGACTTCACGTTCATCTTCTGCTGCGTCATAATGTCCTTTAGCTGCTGACGCACCTCGCGCACCTTTCGCATCGCCTTGATGTGTATGAAATGCTCGTTGCACCACGTGGAGCTATAGCTGCAGAACGAGACAGAGATACATCGAGTGAATTAGACAGGAGTACATAGAGAGTGAGAGAGAGAGAGAGAGAGTGAGAGAGAGAGAGAGAGAGAGAGAGAAGTGTTGCTTACTTGTTCTGCTTCCACTGCAAGTAGACATTGAGGTAGGTGAGATGATCCGATTCGGGCACCTGGAACTTTTCGCGTACACCATCCGCCTCTTCCTCGCGCCCTTTGGGCCGATAGAATATCGATGGCACCGACAACATGGAAACTGAAAAGAAAAACAAAGCAAACACAGAACGAAACAAAACATGAATTCAACCCAACGTTTAGATCACAATCTGTTTTTCTGAATTTCTTTTGAGGTTTTCAGGTTGCTAACTTGATAAGTAGAACTGTATATCGAAGATTATGTTGCCATGTTGGAACAATCTGTTGAAAATGCTGTTCTTGCAGAGGGTAGCAAATTATCTTCCAGCATTTGATTATTAAAACAGATCCATTGCAGCATCTGTCATAGGAACTATCGGATGAAATCTCGTTATAAAAACAACACTTAAAATGCTGATAACATTTTTGAGATACATTGAGGAATAAGGATTAAATTTTGAATGTGCATATCTTACGCAAAACTCACCGATTACCAAAACTCATTAGCATGGAAGAATCTTGAGACGTGAAACTTGAATGGGAAATTGCGACCTAACCTAGACAGTTATCAGAGTGTTATCAAAGTCATCTTAGCCTTCTTAGCTAGCTTCTGGTCAGGGGTATATATAGAATCTTAATCGAGTGGACGCACCAATGATGAGGACCTCGGAGCTGCACTCCATTTGACAGGCAACGATGAGCATCTGGCATTGTGGCGGATCCAGTGGAAACTCGGCCATTTGTCGACCCAGCGTGGTCAGGGCGCCAGTGTGATCGAGTGCACCCAATATCCACAGCTGATACAGCGAGTTGAGGATGTTATCCTGCGGCGGTGGATCCATGAAATGGAACTGCAACAGATCGACAACGCCCAGCGACTTGAGCAGCAGCACCGTATTGGCCAGATTGGTGCGCTGTATCTCCGGCACGGTGAGGGCCAACAGCTCATCCTTGTACTGTCGCTGGGTGTAGAGGCGATACGCCTGGCCGGGACCAGTGCGGCCGGCACGACCCGAACGCTGATTGGCATTCGCCTGCGAAATGGGATAGATCTGTAGGGCGTCCATGCCGATGCGGGGATTGTAGACCTTCAGTTTGCAGTAGCCGGAATCGATCACATAGATGATGCCGTCAACGGTTAGCGATGTCTCCGCTATATTTGTGGCGACCACACATTTGCGCACACCATCGGCACTCTTCTGGAAGATCTTCGCCTGCAAATCCGATGGCAGTTGCGAATAGATGGGCAATATGCTCAGCTCGGGCGCATTGTCGATCTCGCTGAGGCGTTCCTCGAGCACCTCGCACGTCACCTCGATATCCTCTTGACCGGGCATAAATATCAGCATGTCACCCTCGTTGGGCGTCAGATGCACCTGCAGCGCCTGCTTCACTGCCGACTCCACATAATCCTCGCACGCATTCTTGCTAAACATCACATCCACCGGAAATGTCCGTCCCGGTATGGTGAACGTGGGCACATTGCCAAAGAATGTTGCAAACTTTGTCGAATCCATCGTTGCCGACGTCACAATCAGCTTCAGGTCATGGCGACGTGCCACAATCTACAAAACAGACAGAGACAGAGATAGAGTGTCAGAGAGAGTAAGCAATTCGATATTCATGAAATCTTAAAAACTTTAAACCACATTCCAACTAATCCTCACCGACTGAGTTTGCCATCAATATGAAATTCCAAATGAATATTTAAATTAATTACGTGTAGTGAAAAATAGAACAGAAATAATTTCACATGTAAATCGCTTTGGCCTTAAGCCAATTCTATTGACCAGGTTAAGAGTGGCAAAGGGCATTTATCAATTGTCAATTGTTTGCGGCCAATTGCATGCATGTATGCATATGTATATGTATGTACAGCAGCGGTCAAGATAATAATAGTGCACACATATTTTTTGGAAAATGGAAAATGTTGAAAAAAAAAAAATAAATTTAAATATAGTTCAAATACAGTTCAAATAATATGAAAATTGTGTTTAAACACACGCAATAAATACTGAAGATAAGTAAACATTAAAAGTTGGCACAGCTATAAAATTTATTAACAACAAAAATGAAGTCCTTAAATTTATTATTATTTATTTATTTTATATTTATTCTTAATAAATTATTATATTATTAATATATAAGTATCCTCAGCTTTCCCTGTGGCTAAATAATATTTCTAACAGCTACATATGATGGGTGGGTATATTTCATATGATATAGTATTTATTTATTTATTTAATGTCAACGACAAAGTAAGAAAAATATATAGTATATAGTATTTTAATGCATTCCCAGATGAGAAACCAAAAATTTTTTGCTTTGCACAATTCCATTTTTCAGTCATATTGAAGATTTTGAAGAGGATTCGCTTTGATCAAAATAAAATGAGTCACATTTTTATTAAATGCTTTGCGAAGCAGCACTTCTGTTATTTTGACCGCAACTGTATGTTTTTATGTATGTATGTATGTTTGTATGTATGTTTGTATGTATGTTTGTATGTATGTTTGTATGTTTGTATGTATGTTTGTATGTGTGCATGTATGTATGAGGAACAGCTGAAAAGAGCAAGAGGTATGAACACATTCTAGAGCATTCTACGCATAAGGCTTAAGGCTTGACTCGATGGCCTTGGTTCAGGTGCTTCACCCGCAGGCCCAGCGTGGCGTATTTAGTATATGGCCAGATGCATGAGCATGACCCAAATCCCGAACAGTGGCCTCGGAGCTTTGAGCTGAGCAGTGTTTGTATCTGGCAAAATCCGTGCAGTCGCATATCCTGCCTGCCTGCCTGCCTGCCTGACTGGTGCTGTGTTGAATTTCAGCCAACACGAAACTCACCACACACACACGACGCGCACAAGAGAGACGAAGACAGAGAGAGAGAGAGAAATGGAGAGATGAGAGCAGCGCTTCTCTCATCGTTTCGGCTGCGACTCAAGCGATTTAACGATTTCTCTCAGTCGACGCACGAGTGAGTTTATCCGATTAGGTGCTTGGGTGACCAGCACAGCCCAGGGAGGTGGCAGCAGAACATGCTGCGACTCACGTATGCAACTTTCCTCTGATGAGGACGTGCAGCAGATCCTGTACCTTGTACGCAGTTTGTGTGTGCTCTGTATACACAAGTATCTGGTAGCTATAAGTGTATACAGGCAGCTTGGGCTGACATTTTGTGCATGCAAAGAGAACAAATAGCAAAAAAAAAAACAACAACAACAACAACAACTAAAAAGCTCGTATTGCCAGCCAGCGAGCAAAACATTTTGAGTCATGGGCAACTTAACAAGCAAATTGCGCATTAGTTTGCAATGCGATTAAAGCGTAGAGGAGATGGAGGAGGAGGTGGGGGACAAGCCCACAAATACATACATATGTACCTATAGCTTATATGTGTGTATCTGCATATAGGGAGTAAATAATCTATGGTACCGTTGGAGCTGTTGCTTCAACGCCAACGCACTGATTCAATAATATCTCAGAAGCCGAGCACCAAATGTACATCGAACGATGTCCCATCCAAGGCAATAACGATAGCACTTTGATATGCAACAGTTTTATGGTACATACATATGTAAATTGATAGATGTATGTGTAGTGATGTACATATGTACAACACACGATTTAAAGCAAAATTGAGAGATAAAAAGCATTTAAAGAAGCATTATAAACGTTGTTCTTGTATTATTTATTATTTTATTTATTATTTACAATATTTCGAAAGTGACATTAACTTAGAGATTCAAGTTCAATTTTAACAAATTACATCCCACTTGAGTACAAATAAATAGACATTTATATATAGATGTAGATATAAATATATATGTGAGTCATTTACAATCTTGATTACGGTGATGATTACGTCTTGTAAATCTAATCTTGGCAAAAATGTTAGCATAATAGCACTCGTATCCAGTGAGCTTAGTCCGAATATCTTTATGGCGCTTAGCAAAAGTTTATTGCCATTTTCAAGTCTTTGATAGAGAGTCTCACCTGAGAATTCGAATCACATCATGTATAGTATTTATTTGTGCAAAGTTTCAACAAATCCCCATTTTACACGAACTATATATATTTCAAGTTTCATCCACAATGCTTGAAATCCGATAGACTAGCTTGGATAAGAAGCGATAAAAAAAAAGTAAGAAGCTCTAGTCGAGAGCGAGCTCGACCAGGAGAAATCTGTAAACCAAGACATTATGTAGATATGTATATACTTGCATGAGTATGTGTGTATGTATATGTGTATAAAGTCGATTATGAAAAGTATCTGATATCGAATGGTTTGCTTTTGAAATTTCTTGGAGTTGAGTATAACAAAGCATCAATGTGATGATTAATATTTTTCTTCTAAGAAGTAAGGACGAAAAGATACAAAAATTGTAAAGGTGACATCCGATTAACATTAAAAAGCAATCAAATGCAATCGTGTTCCACAGATTTTGGAAAATTAACGCAAAAGTATAAAGAAAATGAATGAAAAACAGATTATACAAATTTCATGACAAAAACTTTGCTTGAGTGTTGGAATAAGCCAGTTTATAATATGAGCTTCACGTTGAGTCAATGCCAGATGGTTCGGTTTTGGGGATCGCGATACTTTGTCAGCTGGATTAGCTGTGACTAACACTGACTAAGGCAAATCACTTGCTGTGGTCACACCCACTTTTATATATACATACACATATGTCTTAACTGATACTATTTCTAGAACTACGTAGCTGATTTTACGAATGTTCAAATGTATATCGGTGTGTATTTTTATTATGAGTTTGTTTTTATACCCTGTAGCCGTTAAGCATGCGTCAAAAGTTGTGCAAATTTGAATGTGATACGTCAGAACAAAACATCTTGGATATTATGAGATACATATACGATATATATGTATATTATTGAAGAGCCTAATTATTCGCGTCCATAATGAGGTGTCTATCTGTCTACCTGGTGTCATAGACGATTCAGAGACACCAAGTTTGGCTAATATAATTCCTCGTATTCCATTTCACTACAATCGATTTCACTATAATCGATAAAAATCGATCCTTTGATTGTACCTTGAAGGCTAAAGGAGCTGGCGAATCAAATTTAAAATATATATGTATATTAAATAGCTGGCTACAGGGTATTTCCTGGTCGGGCTCTGTCGGCGAGAGCACGCCTGTTCTTTGCTTTCTGTTTGTGTTTATTGTGAAATGTAGTACTATATCAATCTTGATAGCGATAATGCGGCTAGTGTGCCACTTGACTTAAGTTTGTGACTTTAGTCGAAATATTTACATAAGCCCATACATACATACATACATACGTGCACATGTTTGTACTTACGTAGTTGTGATTAAGTACAGTATGTCGAGAAAGTGTTTGGACAGAGGAAAAAATTCATATTGTCTCATTTCTTTAGCAAAAAAAAGTATTTTATTATTGACTTTTATTTTGTTTCTTATCTTTCTACTATCAAGTGGAATTCTTAAAGCCATTTAACAAAAAACTTAACAAGATCCATTCATTTAAACAATTGTGAAATTATGAAAAATATTATTTATTGAATTCCGCGTTGTTATATTATAGCCCCCAGATTGGGAAACCGATCGATTGTCGAATGAATTAATGTGTAGACTCCTTGGGGGAGTGTCCCAGTTATATGGGAGCCACTTCCGAGCAAATAACGTGAAAATCATCAAATGTGTGTGCCCGGAAAAGGTAGAGAGATTAAGGGATATTATTAAGAATAGTGATCGGTAATCTCCAAAATTTGGATCTGATCCATTACAGGATATATTAAGAAATGTCTCCAATTGAACAGTGAGCTAGTTGCTTCAATAATTAGTACTGAAAAGCGGTTTCCTTAGGCCAAATATATGCATATATATATATATACATATACTCTCTAAAACTATCCTGTAATGGATCAGATCCTTACATAATAATATGCCAGTTTTCCCTGCCAAATCAAATGCTGTTATTTGCGAAATGATCTTGCACTGACAAATTTTAACAGAATATGTTTGCCAAGGTCAAAGACGAAAGGCAAGACAAAAAAGAATCGCTTATTTCTAACGGGATCGGCTGAAAAGGGAATTGCAAAATCGTGATCAGCTGTTGTCCAAACACTTTATTAACAGTCCAAAGAATGTATAATCTTGATTTTTTAAATTTCACAATTGTTTAAATGAATGAATCTTGATAATTTTTTTGCTAAATAGTTATAAAAAGTCCACTTATTAGTAGAAAAAGAAGAAGAAAAACATAAAAGTCATAAATAAAAGAAGATAGAAAATATTCATTTTTTCCTGTGTCTAAACACTTTCTTGACATACTGTATATATTTTGCAGATGCAGTTTGATTTCGACAACGATGTGTTATTCACATCATTCGCACAGTGCCTGACAGCAGTAAGCTTACAAGCGATATTTTTTGTTGTAAAGCGGATAATGTGAATACTGATTTGAATGTAGTGCAGTGCACTGACTTGATACATCCATATATATTTGTGTATATTATTTATAAATCAATATAAATAATATAAAAAAATATTTTACGTTTGTTTGTTTGTATATAACATACTTCATCATATCTAGCAGGAAATCGCATGCGGCTCTGGCAATCAAAAAGTGCAAACAAATTTACAATGCAAAATAAAAAGAAATAAACAAATTAAATACATAAATATTTATATATACATATATTTGTCATTTGTATTATCTGATGGGCTCAGAGCCAGCGAATATCTCAGTTGACAAGAATTGGCTCAATCAAAAATATGTACATGTGTAAATACATACATATGTACATATGCAGATATCAGCGGCCTATCAGAAAGGAAAACACAATTGTGTAAAGCAATACAATATGATAAATGTATATAAATATATAGATACAAACTATGACAGGCTATATTGATTAATGAAGGACATAAAACAAATTATAAATTTAAGTGGGTCACTTAAACTCAAACCGATTGAAATGCAATTACATACATATTTTGTATATATCTACCCATCTGTATTGCATATTGTATTGGGGACGTTTACATTTACTGTAACATCAAATCAGCTGTCAGATCGTTTAGAGTTGTGCACTTGATCTTGAGACAGGAAGGTCGGACGTCAAGTAATTCCCTCTTGGCATCTTCTTGATTTAATGCCTTGAAATACAATAAATATTACAACAACGATAACGACCCAGATAAACGGGGCAACATGAGAATTGTACTCAACATACAGCTAAACGAGTACACTTTTTTCAAAATACCTACAAAAAATATTGCTATATCCTAAGTGATGTTTCCATGATTGCTTATAGTAGATAAATATGAGAATATGTTCCCTTTAAAGGCAAATTATACCGTTATAATTATATCACGAAATATAGATTGTCTGAAATTGTGTTAATTTTAACTGACAGAATCATATATTGTTTAGTCGATTCAACTTTTATAATTCAGCGCCAGAAGAACCGAATTCCACTCTGAATCAAGCCGAGGATCTGGTTAATATGCCATTTACATACATATATATGAGCTAGAAGTTGTCGGATCAGTTCAGTTTGTGGGTCAGCAAACAAGTTTTAGTCCAATAACAAGATTTATGAATTTTTACTTTTGTCAAGAGTATTGAAACTTCGATATTTGAAATAATAGCGATTCTACATGCATACATACACAACACAATGTATGCATGTACATAAATTGTTGTTTGTTTTTTTTTCTGTAAGCGGTGCCAGCGAACAAATCGATGTATGTATGAATGCATGTATGTATGTATGTGTGTGTATATGGATGTGATATGTCTACCCATGTAATTGATGTCCGCATGCAATTTTCAGTGCATTTACATAGCAAAATGCCGGAATGGGTGAGTTGGAAGAGCTTTTTCGTAAGTCTGATGAACTGAGTGGGTAGCGGGTGTTGTTGTTTTTGAGTACAATTAAACGAAAGCAATTTTACAATTTATCGGTGCAGGCTCCCAACGCGTAGGCAAGCAGCTTTTGCGGCGACAGAGCGTTAAACTTTCAGTTTGAGAGAGCAACGCAGCGCTGCCGCTGTGGTGAGTTTTATCTGCTGCTATTTGGAGGTGTGGCAACGTCGCTATGACGTAGTCAGTAATAAAAACAATATTTTTTTTGGCAAAACTACCCACAATAAGATGTAAACAAAACTCACACACACACAGTCAGGCACACAAGAATGCAGGCATAAGGCAAAACATAAGCCAACAAAAAAAACAAAGCAAAAAAATCGCAATGCGAATTATGTACACATTTCAAAAATAAACAATATGCCGTGACAAAATGACACAAAAAAATACCAACAATACCCAACAGCAATCAATGGTCGACGATTTTTGCATATTTTGTTTTTATCCGCTTATTTGTAAGGCAGAATAAACGGGCGAAGGCAAACAATGAAGCCGCAAAACGAGTTATGAGCAGCGCTATCCAAGTAGCGGACGCTGCCGATGCCGAAGGTGAATAACACCCAGCAGCGCAGCACAGACAAAACATATACCGAGAGAGAGGAAGAGAGAGAAAGAGAAAGAGCGCGAGCGAGTTAAAACGAAAGTATGAGTGGTACTAATGCTGCAGTGTGGTGGGAGTGGGTTGGACGAAGCTTCAATCTTGGAATTACACACATACACATGTACATACACCCATCCATACATGCATATAAATGCCCATCTGCTTGGTTAGCAGCATTTTCGATTCAATTTATTTTATTTACTGGGATCGTCGTCCCACAACAACAACAACAACAATAAAGAGCAACAGCTGCTGAAAGTAGTCCTTTTCTTCCGCCAACGCTTACGTATACGTATGTATTTAAACCACAATCCCAAATCGAGGCAACAGGAAGAATTCATCGGCGATTTGCTTTTGCAAATTTTATTTACAATTTTTCATCTTGTTTGCTGTTATTGCGGCTGCTGTTTTGTCTCGCATTGCTGCGCGCGTTTTATGATAATCTAAAAATAGCTAAGCAGAGCAAATGATAGACGCAGACGTCGACGTCAACTGTGGAGGTTTAGGATTACAAACAGATCTATATATATATATATATATATGTTATATATGTGTGTGTGTGTATGTGCACATATACAAGTACAATCGTTTGCGACAGGTGGTCGTCAGAAGCTTGAGTTTTAATGACAATCTTTATGTCAGACCTGAAGCTGTCTCTTTCACTCTCTCACTCACTTACATAGATCGAATGGCTTTCGCAGAAAGCTATGCTACAGAAAGCTCACCTCACTCAGAGCAAGCTACGATGGATCCATTGCACCTTAAAACTGAACGGGTTTATTGTTGGAAAGCTTTTCCCAAAGCTTAATGTATTCCCAATTGAATGAGAATGTGTGTGTGTGTAATGCATTCTCCTCGAGTTAGTTTTAGCTTTGACTTTTACTTGGGGCATTGTTACTTAAACCTGGTTGGGCCACCAAAGAAACGCAACGAAGCGAAAACTAAAACGGAAATAGGTTTAAGAAGTTTTGACATGAGACCAAAGTCCGGTTATGCCCCGATATCGACGGGGCATTTGCTGGCAAAGTGCCGTAGCCTTTAAGACGAAATGACTTAGAAGCTAACACAAAAAAGAGCGCAAACAAAACGAGTTTTTCTTGAACGCATTCAATAGTACATAGTAGATAGTACAGATATGAAATAAATATTTATGTAGATAAATAGCTTTCGAGCTCATTATTCAAAATTTGACAGTCTATTAATTTATTTTAGTTAATTTTGTTTTCGTTCATCATTCATAATTTATGCAGCGCCTGCCACATGCCGCATGTCACTTGCCACTTGCCCAATTGATCAGGTTGGTCAACAAAATATAAACAAATACAGGTGGCTTTGCAAAGTTCAGAGTCTATTGAAAAGTACACAAATAACTTAAATAGACAGCCAGCCCGAAGTGCATAAGGAGAGCAATGTTTGTATGTATGCGAATTGAAAAACATACACACAGATATTTGTACATATATCTAAGTATGTACTCATATACGTATGTGTACGTATAACAATAGATAAACAATGCACACTCGCAATCGCAAAATATGCGAGGGAGAGAAAAAAGCAGAAGCATAAATAAATTATAAGCTCAACGATATCTGAATACACTATTTGTGTTGCTTCGAAAGCGGATGGAGATCGATTATCCGAATTCGAATCCGAATAAGTGAAAATCATCTCCATGCCGAATAGACTCAACTATGAGATACCCAATAAACTGTAGTGCACAACATCATTTTTACTTAAAAAAAGCCAAACAATACAAATCAGCTAATATCCACACTATATGCAAGTAGCTTATAATATATATATGTGAATTATACGATAGGGCATTAAATCTTCTGCATGCGAATAAAACTGTTGCCACTTGTTATGGTTATTCTTTAGTGGTTGTGCTTGTTCTCTCCGTGTATGTGTGTGTGTGTGCGTGGCTATCTGTGTACATATACTGTTATTGCGGTCGAATGTGTATGTGTTTGAACATACTATGTGTCTGCCAGTGTGTTTTTGGGCACTGACCTACGCCTAAGCTTGGAACGACCAGAGATATAATTGATTACGCAATTCGCAAAAGAAACAAAATAAATAAATAAATAAAAGAACAGACAATAATTCAAAACAATGGGAAGAAAGTGCAACAAAGTGATATGTTGGGGGAGGGGGAAGGAGACAGAGAGAGAGAGAGATAGAGAGGATTTATAGATATAGAAAGATGTGCTTCAGACCGTTGCTGCAGTTAAGGCAACTATGTAAATATAAACATGCAAACTGCTCAGCAAGCTAATTAAACGCTGTCCAACTGAGCAGCGCAATAGTCAATTGGCAGCGAAAATGAGACTTGGCATAATCATGTTCACCTCATCTCCCCTCCCCCATCCACAACGCGATCTATCAAACACTCTCTCTCGCTCTCTCTGGTCACCTTTCCCTCTACACATTAGCCTGCTATATTCCCCTCTCGGCCCACAGTTTGACATGCTACCCAACTGCCCGACAAGGTTAAACTAAAAATAGATATGGAGAATAACATGGCAAACAGCAGAAACAAAAACAACAACAATAACAACAACAACAAGTTGCAGAGCTGCGGGTATTTATAGCAACGTCTACAACAACAACAACAACAACAATATCGACGACGACTGTAAAATACTTGAGTAAATGAAAAACTTGAAACAATATCGAGAAAGAAGAGCTTTAGTTATCGTACCGCACTTGAAATACTCTTTACACCGTCTTAACACTTCGAGAACAAAAAATGTTCAAGGCTTAAGTCTTGAAATGAATATTACGATACATACAGCTGAGGTGACAACAATAGAATTGCACACATATGATTTGGAAAATGTTAAACAAAATATGTAAATATGCGTAAAATTTTATGCAAATTTTATGTGAAACCAGCCAGATTGGCGATAAGTCAATAAGATAAGTAAACATTAAAAGATGACGTAGCTATAAACTTATTAAAAAACAAAAATATTGTATATGTTTACAATAGCAGAGGAATAATAGTGAATATTTCCATGTACTATATATGGCATGTACATAGTTTTTGAAAAATAATTGTATTTTATATCATTTTTTGGCAGAATTCGATTCTTGTTAATTTTGAAGAGGTTTCGATTTTATCACCATAAAATTAATTATATTTTTATTAACCGCTTTGAGGAGCAGCTATACTATACTATTTTGACCGCAACAGTATAAGTGTAAAAACAGTCTGAATAGTATTGATAAATTGTTAATTGAATAATAGAAAATTTAAATATACCTCATAGAATAAATTTCAGCTAGATTTAATATTCATTTTTAATTGTAATAATTTTAATTTAAAATAAAATAAATAGAAAAGATAAATATAATCTCAAGCCGGTTTTTCTATCTGCGTAAAACAAAAAAATAATTTGTAATTTTTAAAATTCGTTTCCAAGATACAATCTTTAAAAAAATAAATATCTCATATCTTGCGTTACAAACAATATGCTGTAGTTGTCATGGCCTCGGGCCCATGCCCGAATCGAAATGAAAAACTTGAAAATGGAATAAAAATAAAATAAGTAATGCATACCAAAAATAAGCAAAACAAAATGAAAAAAACAGCAGCGTTGCAGTTGGCATCGCTGTTAGCATCGCAGTCGCCGTTTCTTGGCCCAGTTTTAAGCTTTGGCAACTTAATAGGTCATATTAATTGTCGTCGACAACGACGACGACGTCTAAATCAACAAACCAAGTTTGGTTTCGTCTAAGCGTACGTGTGTGTGTATGTGTATGTGTGTGTGTGTGTGTGTATGTGTGTGTGTGTGTGTGTGTGTGTGTGTATGTGTGTGTTCGAAAGCTTTTGGTGCCTCGAAGAGTTACGGATAAAATTCGCAAGCCTGACAAACAGTCTTTGCCTGGTGTCCATGCCTATGACACGACCCTTTGAAGCTCTGCTCGACAATATCGATCTGCGATATGGTTTTGTACGGCCTCTCGATAATGTGATTATGGATTATTGTCCGTCTTTGGCCATTGATTAATCCTTAGCCCATACTTGGTACTGTACTGGCTACATACATACATACACATCTGGACAGTAAAATAGGTGTGCAGATAATAATTTGGTGGCAAGCACCAGACATGATGAATTCAGAGAATGCTGTGTCTTTATGAACCAATGCGAAGTTTTTCCCCATTTTACATCTTCAAAGTTCGAACCAAAGGAACTTTACTGGATATTCTACGAGTTAAGTTCGCATTCCCTAATCGCCGTCGAGTAGTTGTTGCGACTGCCACATTTCCAATTTCGCTTGTATCCGCTCTTGATGACTTAAAAGGATCATCGGCTGCTGATGAAGTTTTCTTGAATCCAACTCGCCTTTTGTTGTTTTTTTTTTCTGACTTAAGAGCATTTATAGAGAAGTTCTGAAACCGTCCAATTAATGCAGCTATGTATTAATTGTAATTGTACATTTTTCTCTTGATCTTAGAGCTTACATTTTGTCTTCGATCCTTAGCCTTGTAGTGAGTCCTTGGCCCATTTAATGCTATTCGATACCTCAGTTAAGCCTTTATTATAATGAATACATATTTAAATCTTGCATTTTACAATCAAAATCAATAGAGAAATTAAAGTTTTCTTCATTTTATGCAGCTCGCACCTATTTCACCGTCCAGAATATTGTGCATATTGACACATTTAGCAAATAAACGTGCAAAGGAATATCTTAAGACAGACATTTCTTTAAAAAATGCACAAGTTATTGTCATCACTCCTATTCTACTATCCAGGTGTGTATATGAATAGATTGCATGTTGAGATGCACATACATATTATTTATGTTTCTAGAATCAGGGGCAGAGTTGAAAGGCAATTTACATACATACAGGCATACATCAATTCCAAGCCCGGTGCACTCTGAACTGTTGCAAATGTTTGCAATGTAACAATCTGGCAACCCTCGATTAGCTTATCCTAAGTTTTCTTTGTCCGTTCCTTCGCATATACTCAGTTATTAATCTCTCAATAGTTATGTACTCACTCCGTTTTTGACTGCCGAATGCGTCGCGTCATTAGACTAATAAAAGTGTGATTCCTGCATATCGTTATCTTGTTTATATACGCTGTAAAACTGTGCGCTTGGATCTAACGAAATTCCAACATGAACCATTTAGGAAATCGACAAAATAAAAAAAATAAAAAACCAGGTTTTTTTTATTGTTTGGAGTTAAATTTCGCATGTTTGTTAGATTTTCACAAGTTCTCTTTTTGTTTTTTCTTTCTTTTTTGTGCAGTGCACTTAGCCACTGATACAAATGTATGCATGTGTGTGTGTGTATGTGTGTGTGTGTGTGAGTGTATACATTTGCATGTTATCTACGATTAAATACCCTTGCAAACAATATAAAGAATTTTGATTGATGAATTCTGTCTAAATAAGATTTCGGGCTATATTTCTAGGGAGAAAACTTACCAAGTTAGTATAAAATAAAATGATAAAATAGAATAGAAGAGATTCCGACAAAATATGCTGTTATTCTAAGTCCACTGAACTTTATTAGCTTTTGTATGATCTTCATTATCAAAACTGATTTTACTCTGAGCTTTGGGAAGTTATTATAAAATCATTGTATTATGTGGGTAAAGTTTTTTTATGTATGTATTTATGATTGTTATCAATTGGAATCAGAGGTAATCAGAATTATCAACAATGGGCACTACAATGCAATGATCACAAGATCTCATAATAAAATAAATCAATCATATTTGTGCTTATTTTTCGGGACGGCCTGACATGTGACGTAAGTACGTATTTATGTACATATGTATATATTTGTATGCGTACTGTGTGAAGGGCGCGGAGGCAATTACGAAAATAATAATAATAACAACAAAAACAAAAACAAAAACTACGACGTTAACAATAAATTCAACGATATAAATTTCTCATAAGAATAAAAAGAAGGTCAGCAGGCAGCGAGTGATGGTGCTGCTGCTTCTGCTGCCGTCGCAAGCGCTGTCAACGTCGCAGTCATGCTTGACGTCGTCATCGGCGTCAGGTTAGCGATTTGGTAACTGCATATGCGATGATAGCGTAATTAAAATGATATCCCAAATACAATTAAAGCGATAACAAATCACAAAAATGTAACAACAAATAACAAGAGTAAAGCAACATAAGGCGCAATGCCTAACGGAACGTGCAACAAGCCCGTAGCCAAAACAGGGAAGGGGTACAACGGCGGGTCAGCAACGTAACTCACCACGACAAACGCAGAGAGCGCGCGAGAGAGAATGCCAAGTCCACCACAAAAAGAGCGAACGCTGCCGACGACGACGCAGCCGACGACGACTCGTTGGCTAGCTGACAAAACGAAACCGGCTTTGGTTATAAATAAACCTTTCCCATGCTGGTATTTGGCTTTCGAGTCTCTTGCGGTGCAGTGACAACAACAGCAGCAGAAGCGAATACAGAAACACACAACAGCAACAACAAACGGCGTTCAGGCGAAAAACACGAACATATCGAATGAAAACCGCTGTGTGAAAAGAAAATACAATAAAAAGAGGAAAAAGACAAAAAAAAAAGAAGAGAGAAACCAGACCAGAGTAAAACAACAAATAAACCAGCGAAAGACTTCACAGACTGTCCCCTCTCGAGCACAGACTTTTTGTTATTATTATTTATTGTTCTTACTGAAACACAACATTTGTGTGCTTTTTTAACTGTTATTTGGCTGCTGTAAGCAGCACAATTTTTAATAGCTAGTGCAGAGCACGCGTGCCGAGCTTTTTTTTTTATTATTTATTTATTGTTTTGTACAAAAAAAAAAACAAAGAAAATTCTAATTGGATCAAACGAAATTGGACGAGCACCAAGACAAAGTGATAAGCAAACCCAACAACAATAACAATAGCAACAAGAAACCCATTGGAAAGAGTAAAAAAGAAAAGCACAAAAACAAAGAGGCGACAATCGCGCGCGCGCTGCTGCAAGTGTGTGAGTGTGTGCGTGTGTGTGAATTAGTGAAAGTTACCCGCGCGTGTGCAACGACACAGGCCACGCCCCAAAGCGCCCCAAACGCCCACACAATGAACCGATCAAACAGTTTTGTCAGCTCACTGAAATGGTGGCCACTGCAGGGTCACAACAATCAGGCAGCAACAACAGCAACGGCAATGGCCTCGCCCCCCTCAAGCAGCAGCAGCAGCGCCGGTTACTCACAATCGGCGCCCAGCTCGCCCACATCCAATTGGCCACCGTCGCTGCAGCAGCACCACCAACACAAGCTGAGCGTCGGCGCCAATGTGAACGCCACATTTGGCAGCAGCGTCGCCGTACAAAAGCTGCGCGAATCGAAATGGTTCAAACCCGAAGAGCAGCGCATTTTCTGCGCCGTCGTCGAGTGCGGCTTCATTGTGGAGGTGCGCAGCAGCGCCGCTGCCGAAGCGGCTGCAGCAGCTGCAGCTGCCGCCGCAGCAGCGGCCGCTGCCAGCGATGTCGATTCACTGGACATCGATTGCCCACCACTAACATTGGCCCCACCACTGATTATACCACGCAATGGCAGCAGCAGCATAAGCTTTGTCGAAACGCAGGACGAGAATGAGACGCCGGTGGCGTCGTGGTACGGCATCGTACTTTGCAAAGTGGCCAAAGGTGAGTACGAACAAAATAAATGCACAAGTGCAAAGTGCAAATGCAGGAAGCACAAGTTTGAGCAAAAGAGAGAGAGAGTGAAAAGCTCATTTCGAACGGTTGTTTACAATTTCGCCATTTTTCGCCGTTGAAAATTAAGCTCTCTTTCGCTAGAAGTACATATTTCTTATAGTTGAAGTTATTGGGAGCTATTTTGTAGTACATACACTTGATGATTAATTAAAGAACTATAGACGTCAGAGCAATTAAGCTAATCTCACAAGTTCGACAAATGCTGACATTCAATAAAAGCAATAAGTAAGTGTGTGTGTATGTATATGGTACAATGTTTTTGTATGCAGCACTCTTTTTATCTTATCGAAGATAACAACAACGCCAATATTGTCGAGTGCGGCCGACAAATAGCACTGCGCACTGCTCAGCTTAGATTTCAAG